>BGPR01002750.1:77478-144161 GCA_013235015.1 Araneus ventricosus | reverse complement strand
TCCTATATAACTGATTATTCAGTAAAATGGAGAATATTTCTCCATAAATCCTTTCAAATACAATTAACGTCCTAGCAGCCTCCATTTTAAACGAAAGTTTGATAAGTTCTGATATCGAAACAAAGCTTCTCGCTAACGAATAGCGTAACGCCAGGTACAGAGCTGCCGAGAAATCGGGGTCCGTTTTTCGACCAATTGAGATCCCAACAGGTTGGGAAAACGGGTGCGAGAATCGCACTCTGTCGTTAACGGGCGGAAGAGGTGGCGTCTCCCAACCCAACCGGGGTATCAGAATAGGGCTGTAATTATGTGTAAGAAATTCAGCTAATAGATTAATATAGGGTATTATAAAATACTGTACGATAGAAAAGATTAAGAGCATTTATATCAAGCTTTATTTCACTAATATCCTTCCATTAAATTATTCACCAATATCCCTCAATTATATTTTTAAAGAGGTAAAAACGTTTTTTGTCTTTTCAGGAAAATTTAACTTATTTTCGAGGCAGATCACTTAAAAATCAATGTGTTTCTCTTAATTAAAGATATATTTGGGAGTTATTCTAATATCGAATCCCATTATTTTACATACTCAACATAATGTCCTTATATTCTTCTTGTGGAATCAGTGTAGATTTCTTTCATAGATCCGAATGCTTTTACAGGTTGAATTTATTCTATACAAAAATTAGTTTATACGAATAAATGTTAAATAATCCACTTCTATGAGCAATGACGCTAGAAATGTGCATATTCAATACTTTCGGTTTCTCTTTAGCAGACGAAAAATTAGAGGATCGTATCACTAAATAAAGACACATAAATTTTCACATTTTACTAAAAATATCATGTTTGCCAGTAAATTTTTTAAGTTTGAAAACTTTGCCATTTTGATTTCATTGTCTTCTTCTTTTCTTTAGTTTCGTTGACCTTTGGAAGGTGAAACTGAACATTGTTTATTCCAAGGGTCGCAAAGATGATCCGTAAACACTAAAAATAAAGAAGACTGCCAAATGTCACGTGTTTCTGCTTTAAAGATGGCTGCCTGCGTGTCAAGAGTTTTGTTAAGAGCTCCCGGTAAATGTTTATAACTATTTATTTTTTTCATCCTTGAGTAAATTGAATTTTGTCTACTATTTCTATATAGTGGAACTCGTATTTCCGGTGCTACTTAATTGTAAAAGGTACATATGAACAACAGTGACCCACTTGCAATAACCTGTGACTGATAATATTGAAACTTACCCAAGGACAAAACGATCAAAAAATTGACCGTAGCTAATTAATTTTGATTTTGAGATCTGTAATCTTATAATTTTTTTCATTAAGATAATTAAGATTCCTGTTTTTATCACCTTTCTAATATATTAATGTTTACAATACAGTTGTACTTGTCAATTGAAAACTTTGGAAGATTACATTTAGTGTTGTTATATATAAAATATTTTGCTTTGTCAAATATTATTTTGTGTTTAATTTATAGTAGTAGAGACCTAATATCACATATATTATACCTAAAAGAATAAGAAAACCCAAACTGTTACTTGCTTGCATTTTTTATTCATAAAAAGTATTCACTCCCAAATCTTAGATTGAACAAATTGGGATGTAGTTACATATTTCTTTACAGTGTTTTATATGAAGAGCTGTTGAAATGAAGTTTTATTATCCTTAATCTTTTCTGTTTTTTCCCGACATTTCTGAGGATTTGTAATATTAAGAAAGGATTTTGATGTAAAAGAATATCACAGAAAATTGTACAGTTGCTAATATAGTTATTTTGTACTGACATTTTGGATTTATTTCCATCACAATGCAAGAAAAATCTCTCTAATAATATAGTAGTAAATATATGCAATTGTTTGATAAATAGTTATTTTCCTGTACTTAATTTTCAAAGTTTTGGGTTTTTTTGTCTAGTCAGAACAATCTGTTTTTTAGTTATTACTTAATGTTGAATTGAACATTTTTAAGAGAAAAATTTCTATTTTTTCAGAATGCTAAAGTAAGGATATTTTCCTTAATATTTAATTGCATAGTGATGATATTTTGTATGTAGATATCTGATTCATTTTCAGTATTAATAGGTTAAAAAGCCAATATATAACTGTTGTCTGTACTCAATGATGTCGGGTGTTGCTGAGACATTCTGATCTTTTTATATTTTAGTCTCTTAAAATTTTATATTTTTGTATGTGTAATATTTGACATCATTTTTGAAAGTTTTTGTTTACTGAGAGAAAGAGTTCTGAATCCTGGTGAGACATATTGTGGTTTTTCTGAATAATTAGCAATGAATTAATAGACTCGAGATACAGTTCATCCGTTACTTAGCTAGCCACCCATATAAAAGTTCTCATTAAACAAATAGTATCCTATTATATATTTTCATAGTAAAATTGGTTGAAATTTACAAGTTGAAGACCATATCTCTTAAAAGGGACACTGTAAAAGCATCTACAGTGTTGAGCACTTTGATTCTTATTGAATTTCTTACCGTAATATGAAAAACTTCAGATTTCATAATTAAGAATCATTTTAAAACAAACTTTTATCTATTTCAATATAATCTGTCTTGGGTCTTCTTAAACTGCAGGGTCTACTAATTGCTTAGTTCCCAGATTAAACATAAATATCTATGTAGCAGCTATCATTTGTTAAATATGGTAAACTCATATTTTATCAGCATATGCAAAATTTGTTAAAAATATAGGTACTAGAATCAAGTTCTGTTATTAGATTGTAGAATTCAATTGCATTTTAATGTTAAAAATCAGTAACTCGGGTATGTAACCTGCATGATTGACATTTTTCTGTTGCATCATATTCCTCTGATAAAATGTTCTTTCATTCTTATCTGAATGTTTACATAGCTTTTTGCATCAGACATTCTTATCTTTGCATGGAAGGAATGTATTTTCTGAATCTTCTAATCTTTTCGGCATGGAACATATAATATTTTTTTTATTATTATTAATTCATCAGTTTATTCCTTCTGCTCTAACTGAAAATCAAGTTAATATATCTTCTTTTTATAAAATAAAGTTTTAAATTGGAATTGTAAAACATTTCATGATTTTTTTTAATTTATCCTTCATATATGACAAAAAAAAAAATGAATTTTGTTTGGTCAATTTTACTTTTTTTTTTTAATAATAGTTTTACCAAGATTTTATAAAATGATAAAAAAAAAATAACTTTACACAAAAAGTTTAATTTTAAGTAAAACTTCTAAAATTAATGTATTTCAATTACCATTAAAATACAATTATTTATAATAATCATATAATTTTAAACTAAAAAGAAATAAGTATGAATGAAAATTTACCTCTTTTTTTTATTTATTTATTTAGTAAGGCTTATTCATGGAGCCATTTGAATAGTTCCTTTGCTATTTTTTTTTTTAAATATCCAAACAATCTGCTTGGTTTTTATTATTATTATTTACTGTGTGAATCCTCTGCTCTCTAAAGTCAAGCATTTCTTCAATTACTTCAATATCACTTAGAATAAATAAGTTGTGACAATAATAGATAAGTATCGGTTCCATATTTTCTGATAAACTTTGATTTATTAATAGATATATACTTCTCTTTAAACTATTCATACTTTGATTAAATATTTCAAGAATATGTTATTTTGCTTGCTAAACTAAATTGGGTAATTGGTTTCTAGTAAGAGTAGTAACTTAATTGTTTGCTTTAAAAAAAAGTGAAAACTACTTCGAAATTACAAAATACTGCTATTTGTAATTTATTATTCTTTCTGTATGTGTACCTTTAATAAAAATCCCCTTACTTCTTTTTATTTGAACACTTTATCTTTTCAGTTGTGAGACACCTTAGTGTTCGTAATTGCTATGCCAAAACGGCAGTGAATTTGAAGATAGATGAAAATACCAAAGTTATTTGCCAAGGTTTTACTGGAAAGCAGGTACCTGAAATTATCATTTTATTTGTTATTAAATTACTTTAAAATATGTGCTTGATTGTTTTTCTTTAATTGAATGAATTTCTTTAATTGAATTTTGATATGAATTGTATTTTGTTACCATGTTTTGCAATAATTTAGGATATAGTAGTAGTAGCAAAGGTGTGTTTGAGACATGTACTTGCTATAAAGCCGCTTTGTCTCGAATTGAAGAAAAAAATTTGAGAACCAAATCTCGAATTGAGGACTACACATGAGAGTCGGCATCACCGCCCACTCCCAGCGCGTCCTTTAGGATATACCAATAATATTGATTTAAATATCAACTTATTACTGTCTATGCCTGCAGATTTAATTTGTTTGTATAATCAGAGATATAAATATGAAATAAGGGAAGATTTAATTGTGAAAGAGCTAAAAATTCAAAAATAATAACAAACAACGAGGAGGAATAAGAATCCGGTGGATGATGTCATCAGAGGCCATTCATCCATGCAGATTCAAAATTGAAATGTTAAATAGCTTTAAATTTTATTTCTGATACTTTCAAAGAGAAATCTTTCATATGATATTGCCTTTCCTATTTAAAATTTCTTTAACAAAAAATATATTTAAATAATAAAGTTCTGGTGAGTTTTTCCCTCCTCCCCTCCTCCTTCCCATCAAGAAATTGTTAGTTTTCATTTTATAATTACAAATTAAATCCAAACATTACTTGAATCTTCAAGCGACATACTTTGATATTTTGCTGACCTTCCTATTCTTTTTAAAAATAATTAAACTATAATGAAATTCTAATTTTATCTGTTATTGTACATAATGAAGAGAAAATGGCTTTAATTCTGGGCTTATAATGTTTAAAAAAGGACTGCTGGTACTGATATCCTAAAAGTATCCAAAATAAAATTTAAGAAGGAATATGCTAGATTCATGGTTTCCGCACACCTGGAAAGTCAGGTAAAGTCATGAATTTGGATAATGGTTTAATTTTGTCGTGAAAAGTCATGATTTTCAGAAAAAGATTGAGTAAAAGTCATGAATAACTATAGGCTGCCATGGATTCACTAGGCTTTAATCGCCTAATAATAAGTTTAAGAAATTTATATTATTTATTTAAGAATTCTCCAGCCAGAAGAGCAGATTTTACTGGAATTACAGGTTGTTCTCTTTTTCCGAAAAAATTTTGTGCTGTTCAATGTCTAGAAAACAGTGATTGCATAACAAGAGCCATTGAAATAGCTGAGCCAGTCACGAAGTATCTATCACAATTAAAACATACTGATAGCAAACTTAAGGCCTCTTTGAAAACGTCTATGAAAGATCCTTTCATAAATGCAAACTTGCTTTCGTTAGGTCATTGTCACTACAATGTGAAATTTTTTTGACAAATTTTCAAATTGAAAAAGTGTGTGTGCTCTACTTGTATGCAGAATTGTATCAGCTGTTAGGAGGGATCATAAAAAAATTTGTCAAGCCTGAAAAAGTTGTTGAGGGCTCAGCATTGTTGAAACTTGACCTCAACTCTAAAGATAGTCTCTTGGAAGTTAAGAACATAGATATTGGCTTTGGAGCTAAAAAATACTTGAAAGAGTTAAAAATAGTTGACAAGACAAAGCTCTTTTTTTTTTTTTCCTGGACTGTCAGAAAATTTTGTGGAATTTAGCTCAAAAAATTATTGATAAGAGCAAATATAAACTTGTTAGAGGTTTATCCAGCTTGCATCCTTCTGTTATGTTGAATAATTCAAATATTGGTTAACTCGCTTTAACATAGTTCTTGAAGTATTGCATAATGCAAACCAAATCACCGAGACAGTGGCAGAAAGAGGAAAAGACCAATATGTACCCTTTTGCTCTGTTGTCAAAGAAAGACATCTGGGTGAGTTTGAAAATTTTTTGTCTGATGAGTGCAATCTAGAGCTTGATAACTTTTACTATGGATTATTGTCAAAGGAAAACAAAAATGGGAAGATCTATGGTAGGTTGCAAAATTATGCTTTATATTCTCCCATGTAAATGCTTCAGTGGAAAGGGGCTTCTCTGTCAATAAAACAATGGTAGTTGAAAACTTGAAAAAGCAAAGTTTGATTAATCAAAGACGAGCATACGATAGAATTAAATGTCTTGTTGGAGTTGAAAATGTCTATATTACTAAAAGAATGTTGTTAGCTGTTCGTGGTGCGAAGCATCGGTATAGAGCGGATTTAGTGAGGAAGAAAGATTATTTAGATAAAAAAGCATCATAGACACAAGAAAAGAGAAAATTAGAAAATGAATTGCAGCAGTTATATAATCAGAAAAAGAAAATCCGATCGAAAGAAGAGAAGGAAGAAACTGAATTTGAAGAAAAAATTCAAATTTGGGAGGAAAAGGGAAAATCCATACTGTGAAGATTCAAATTAAGTTTAAATATAAGAACTTTATATTGAGACATTAATTTTTGAGATTAATACAAGAATGTAAATAATCATTATTGTAATACATTAAATATTTTTGAAAAATCATCACAGTTGCATTATTTACTGCTAATTTTACTTTCTTATCATTTGGCTAAAATTAATGAATTCAAATTGAATTAGAAAAATTTTGATTGCATTTACAAAACTGCTATATGATTAAGCTTAAATTAGATATGGAAATACATTAATTTATTTCTATGTACACGAGTTTGTAAGCATGTATAAGTACTTTTTCTATCCCAAAATTCCTGTATTATCTCTAAACTCATCCTTTTGTTTGCTTTTACATAAGATGTTTAATTCGTATATACTTTAACTAAAGCATTTCTAAGTCATGGAAATTCATGATTTTGTAACACTGTATTTTGGCAGATACCCTGTAGATTATTTTGTCTTTGAAACCAGTTGAGTTTTTTTATAATATTTATTTATTCTAAACTAGATTAAATTTATGCAGTATCGTCAGAGAAATTCTCATGCATATTGTAATGGTCCAAAATCTTTTTAATACAAACCGAGAACAAAGTTTTTCTAAATTAGCTCATGTTTGGATGTTAAATATGTGTTTTGACTTGTTATAACATAAGGTATAAAATTTATAATGAAAAAATATAGTTGCAATTGTCTCTTGCATAAAAAACAAAACCATCATTCAACAAAACCGAGATTTAAATTTCCATAATGTTTAAATGTTAAATTAACAGACATGGCAATATTTAAAACTCTGCATTAGCCTAATCTGCCTTCCTATTGCATTGACTCATGATATTCATAAGGCATTTTCATTGCATCACATTTAACAATGGATACATTTCACTGTATCGAAACAAACATTCATTAAATAAGATCACTGTTATTGGGTGTTAAAGAAATTTAGAGTTGGGTTTGTATTGAAGACACAACTAAATGCCTATTGAATGGGTTTTTCTTCCATAATCTTTATTTGTTTGGATTCATTGCATTTTCAAATTATTGATGTTTGGGATAAAAGGATTCTTGTTTATTCCAAACAGTATTAAAGGTCCATCAAAAGGTTTTGTTTGAAATGCAAAATAAGCACATTAAATGTTTCAAATGTTTATTACTATCATATTGTTATTACATTTTATTGATAATTATTATTACATTTATTGATAATTATGATGTTTGGGATAAAGGGTTATTATGTATTGGGGATTACAGCCTTTGTTGCTTCAAATCCCATAACTCCTATCATTCAAGTTATTATGTATTCCAAACAGTATTAAAGGTTTATCAAAAGGCTCCAATTTGAAATGCTAAAGAAGCATTCAAATGTGTATCACTATCATCAAAGTTGTGATTGTTAATAATTTATGAATAATTTTTTTATTAAGCACTGTCTTCCAATTCTTCTGGATTAGAAATGCGGTCGAAATATACAAGTTGGAACACACTCTAATTAAAACGTCGCCAAAGCAAGATGGATGCTAATGGTAAACAAACTTGCATCGGTCACAGTTAAAAGGTAATCGTGTAAAGTTTCATCTTTTTTCGAACCCATTCGTGTTTATGGTTTGTCGTTGCACTATCTCCTGTTTTAAATGTATAATGTCAACAGAACTACAGCTTTCCTAGCTCATTGAATGTAAGGAATCTGTTTCTTTTAATTATTCTTATGAGGCAGGAGAAATTTTGCTTGCGATGCCTGCAGCATCTGAAGTGGGCACCAGGCAAATTTTTTTAACTTAAAAAAACATTAGCAGCTTCGCTTTCAGCAAAGCAGGAACCTAGTAGCTTCGCTAGCTTAGTGAATGTACAGAATCGGCTTCTTTTAATTACTCTAATGAAGTAATAGTAAAAAAAAAGATTTACTCAGTTCCAATATTTGCACTTAGAAGCAGATGCTCTAAATATATGAAAAAGAAAAATGAACAATGTGGTGCTTCAAGGAAACTATCATGCAGGTGAAGGCAGCATTCCAAATGACGAATTCTTAAATATGATCAAGCAGCATCAAAATGTCCATACAAATTATTTTTATTATAAGGCAAAGAAAAAATCTCTCAATTATGTGATTGGAAAAATATATAATCACTAAATAAACCCAAGTTGTATTTGTCATTTTTTTACAAATTGAAATTGTCCTAATTAAAATTTATTTTATTATTTAACTAAATATTTAGTAAATATTTTTTTTTTAAGTTTTATAAAAATCCACGTTCTATGTAAACAACTCAAAAACGCGAAACACGTGTCATGACATAAGCAATCTAGCAGATGGGTTGCCAGTGGAACTAATCCTCTTCATTCCTGAGATAACCATATTGGCAATGAAATTGTGTGTGTTCCAACTTCTTGATACCAACCAGAAATGCTTTTATTACAATCTGATAGAAACATTTCTAAATTTTGCTTCAGATATTCAAACTAGGGGTGCAGTATCTTTAAATCATTATCAAAAATAGATCATTATAAAATATGAAACTCTTATTAAGCTCTGTTACAATGGTTACCTTTTGTTTTAAAGTGTTTTGTAGAACAATTGTATCACTGTTCTGATTTATGGGTTTGAATCTAAAATTTGTAACAATTTATATCCAAACAGTATTTTTCTTAAAAGTCTAATAAATTCACTTTCCTTTATATACATAAATATAGAATTTTCTGCTTATAAATTCATAAGTATTTTTTCAGTTTTAGGCAGAATAGATTCTATTGTTAACTAAGCAATAATTAGATTTAGGGGATAGGACTGGGCAATGTTGAAAATCTTACATCGCGATATACAACCAGCTTTATATCGCGATTTATCGATATTAGAAAATTACACTTTGATAAATTTTTAAGCTTGTTTTTAGATGTAATTACATATATCATTATAGTATGCTTCAAATAAAAACATTTTAGAAAATTGTTTTTCAAAAGTATTTTATTTTGATAGAAATTAATATTCTTAAAAAAAATAGCCATGAAGTTTTTTTAAGAAACAAGAAATATAAACAAGTCAAACATTTAAATTTCATTCTAAGTCTTTCATCCAAAAATAAATTAAAATTTCAGTTACTTCAAAATTAAGCAAGATTTTGGAGTTTTTTCGCAATATTTTCAGAAAATACTATCTAACAAAATGATTTTTGAATTACTTATAATTTAAAAATGTCTTTTTAATGATACCAGTTTAGTTACAAATTACTAAACTCTAAATCATCCAAAGAAGTTTGTTTTAAAGGTTCGTGGCTCTTTCAACAGATGCCCTACCGTTGGACAGCATTTCGCCTTCATACTTTGTCGCTAAAACCGTATACGAAATATTTAACTTCCGGAATTTAAAATCAAATAACTTTAGATCATAATTTCACTATTTTAAACGTAGAAAATTAAGGGGTGTTAAAAGGGATTTATTTTAAAGACGTGGAAAAATTAAATATATATTAAAAATTAAATTGAATACATAATCTTAATATAAATAAAAATCATTGTGGGTATGTGGCTATGTTCCACATCTTCTCCTAAACCAATGGACGGTTTTCAACCAAATTTTGTACACTTATTATTTAAGACAAGGGGAAAACACTTATGAACTTTTCTAAGTCCAAAAGTTAATTAAACAGGCAGTTAATTAGAAATTAACCGAAACCGTTTTTCCGCCGTAACTTCGGAGCAATTTGTCCGACAAAAATTATTTTGAAATAATGAAGATTTATAGTTACTACGTTGCTAGGCAACGGTTAGACTTTGAACTAATTCACTTTTATTTCTGAAAATTTTGCTTATTTTTATAAATATCCATATAATATAATAAATGCGAAAGTGTATCTGTCTGTTTGTTACGCATTCACAGCAAAACTACCAAACCGATTTGGATGAAAATTGGCAGAGTTGTAGCTTGAAACCCAGGAACGGACATAGTGTAGGGGACATCATGTTAAATTCATTATTTTTGATTACAGATAACAATTAAATAATTAACAAGCGATTTGCGATGAAGATTACTACTTTATTTTTCAATCAACTGTCACGTGATCCTTGAGGAATGCGTAAACAAAATCAACTGTCATGTGATCCTTCAGAAAAGTGCAAGCATTTGAAATAACTTATTTTTAAAGTCAAGCATCACATGATCTTGCTGAGAAAAGAAATAAATAATTAATTTGTGGAATAATTGAAAAATAGACGCCGGGACAGAAAACTAATGATAGATATGATATAGTTTCAAGAGTTTTTGGATTAAGATTTAAAAACTAAAGTTAATTATAACTAAAGGAAAATATTGTTCAATGTTTACTTAAAATAAGAGCCTAATTTAGTGGAAAGCTTGCCAAAATAATTCTTTATTGCTCTTTTTATCGACATCCAAGATTTGTTTGGCTGTTAAATTTGTAACCAAACGATTTGGATAATTACTGGCAGTTAAATTCTAAACCAAACGATTTAGCTAATTACAATAGTTCCATTTCAAATTTTAATGCTTTAAGAGCTTTTTTCAACCGATTTAAAAAGAAAGGATTGCATAAACCCATTGAACACGGAATTCAATGTTTTGTTTACTAAAGAAAGAACTGATTTGAACTTGGTGATTGCTAGAGATTCAAACAGTGTATTAAATTAGGACTTGTTCAAAATTGTTCACAGTACGGAGGAACCTACCTTCTCCTTCCCTACAAGCTAATAAGAGGAATAGAGATTGTTTGTTGATTGGGTAATTTTGGCACTGACTAATGAAAGTTTAGGTCAGATAAATGGGAAAAAAAAACTGCTTCACAAATGGAGGGATGCATTACAGAATATCTATCTGTATATATGGTAATGGGCAATAACAAGTAAAATCATATCTTGTAGAGTTCTTCAAACCCATAGAATTGTCAGGGATACCTTCCGACAGGCTGAGATTAAAATTTGGTGTGCCAGAACTATTCATATGTAACCTCGATGTACCGAGACTGCGCAATGGCACACGGTTTCAAATTACACACTTAGGACCAGAAGTCGTGCTAGCTACTGATATGACTGCCGTGGTGAGAGTGCTAAATTCTACGCATTCCGATAATACCGAAGGATTTACCATCCCAGTTCAAAAGGTAACAATTCCCTTTAAAATTAGCATTTGCCAGGCTCAGGCTGAGACACTCAAAAGGGCAGGCGTACATTTGGAAAAATCATATTTTTTCCATTGATAACTATATGTGGCATGTTCACGTGTGTCCGGCCCACTAAACCTCTGCATCGGTGCAAAAAACGTGAAACAAAAAATTTCGTATACAAAAGTGTGTTATCATATACAAACAATTTACCTAACTGTAACAGCAGATACATATACAGTACACTCCTGTTAGTCATCCAATTATGTATTATCAACCATCAGAACTTTTAATTACTCCTTTTTACATATAACGAAACATTTACATTCGTGAATTTAAAAAAAAAAAAGTAACAGTTCAAATTTTTCGTGCACGAAGTCACGGGTAACAGCTAGTTATTAAATATTAACTAAATAATTAATATAATTAAATATAAAAAATTTAAATAAAAAATAATATATATGTATTCATATTATGATTGTGGATATGTGTGGGCCCTCTCTGACTCCTGGCAACCATTATTTTCAGACCCAGTCTGCCACTGTGTGCAAATGGCGAGCACGTTGGCAATCAAGCTAAATCGATGTCCCCTTTTTGTCAGTCGCGGTCGAGGGTCTGTGGATATGACACATGTGCTAATGTTTTGTCCACGATCAACGAAAGTAGAACATGTGCTCACGCCCACGGGAGGGAATCGGCATAGACATCGGGAATCGGCGTAAGCTTAAATCGATACATTGCCCAGTCCTATTAGGGGAATGATTATAGATATAAAGCATGATGTAAATTTATTTATTTTCATTTAATATTTGCTTGTTGAAATTATTTTTAGGGTACTTTTCATAGTAAACAAGCCATAGAATATGGAACTAATTTGGTTGGAGGAGTGTCTCCTAATAAAGCTGGCACAACTCACTTAGGCCTTCCAGTTTTTAAATCAGTGAAAGAGGTATGGATGCTGGTTTTATTTATTGTTCTAATAACAGGGCTTCTTAAACTGTGAATTATGGAAACTCTTCCTGTACTTCTTTCTTTCAGATTCTTCAACATTTTTAAGCAAAATTATTTTGAAAAATAAGCTTGTTAAAGCTTTTTATTGAAATTTATATAAATATTTTTTATTGATTTTTCTGTTATTTAAAGTTTCTTTCTCTTATTTATATTTCAATTTAGAGGTCATGGCAATGGGGTTATAAAAATTTTCATCTGAAAAAATATCACGAGCAGGAAAAAGTTTTAAGAAGCCCTGCTCTAATGCAACTGAAATTCTAGCAAAATAATTAGAAATTCTGATATCTGGTTTTGTAACTTAACTACAGTCTTATGGTCATGTATAATATTTTGTGTTACGAAAGCTTGTAAAACTGCATATTTACTTTTAGATAAATACCTCACACTGAAAATTTAAATCTTGCATACATGTGTCATTTTGATTCATATTTTTATATACATTAATCCGTGACATAAATTGTTTGTGAGGAAATTTCTTCAGTTTTTGTCTTTCATATGTTATTTGTTTTTAAATTTTATTTGTGAGTTTCTGTTCTAAGTGGAACATAAGTATATCATAATCATTTTTGGAAGGTGCATTTTGTTACTGAAGAAAACATAAACTAAATCTGTTTTCAACTTTTCTTTTAAAATGTAAAAAATTTGTTTTAAATGTAAAATGGTCTTTGTAAAATGTAAAAAAATTTGGAATGACATTGTTTGCTATGAATGTAGCAAAATCACAAATTTTTTTCATATTTTTGTGCTGGATTCATGTTTTTAGTCTGCATAATATTTACTGTAGCATGATAAGCATATATTAGTATTTATCACCTTAACATGTAATTTTAAATTGACAATTTCTGCTCAGAATTATCTCGTATATTATTATTAAATAGTGATGATTGTGTTTTTTTCTTATTAAATCAGCATAAATTATTCAATCTACAGTCTCGAATCCAGGGTGATGCATTATTTTAATTATGTGTTAAAAATATACATTTCTACATAAAGTATAAGTGATTTCTTTTTACTGCGTTTTCTATAAATTCTTTTATAGGTTTGATGCATTTGTTCAAATTCTTCAAGGTTGGCTAAAAATTGCCAAATATCATCAAATTGGTTGCCAAACATGTAAAAATCCTTCACTTGAGCTTAACCGTGACTGGTAATTGACTCTAAAACCAGATACAAATAGTCAATAATAGTATTATACTATAACAGGGTGCGTACGGTCATGAAAAGTACTTAAAAACTGCTTACTTTTTATTTTCGTTTTAGAAGTCCCTTAAAAGTACTTACTTTTTATTCAAAGTTTGTATCGAGTGCTTATTTTTTATCATGGTGCTTAAAAACTCATTATTTTTAAGAAGATGTTATGAATTTTCCGAGCAAGAACTATTTTAGGTATAAAAGTAATTGAAATTAATGATTTAGCATTCTAATATTGTACCTCAAAATCTTGTTGCATAAGTATTTTTGGATTATTTTTCTGCTTGTAGAAATGTTTTCTTGTAACAAGTTAATGAGAATATATTCTAGTTATGACAGTAGGATATGTACTAAATTTCTCTCCTGTACCTATATTTTATGACTTAAATCCTTGTTTAGTTAAAAGAAGAAAAAAAAGATGATCATCGGCATCAAATATTTTGCGAGTCCTTACTTTTCCCCTTAAGGTGCTTAAAAAGTGCTTACTTTTTTTTCTACAAATTTGAGTATGCACCCTGTATAATCATCATATTTATTGATCTGCAGTTTATAACTAATCATAGTCTGATTTATGATCTCAAACAATGAATAAGATTTAAATACTTATTCAAGGCAATAATTTTAAAAATTTCATATTGATATGTTATTAGTTTATGCGCTTTTATTATTCATCTTCTGGCTTTTAACTGGATTTTTTTTTTTTTTTTTTCAAATATGAACTGCAGTATAAAAATGGTTCTGCATACAATTAAATCAAAATGAGTTTTTAAAGGGGGAGGTGAAAGAGAAGCTTTTATGTATGAATAACATATTCATGTTCTTTAAAAAAATTCATTAAAATAATTGTTTTTCATGTTGATTGAAAATGCGTGATAACTGTAAGCTTGTACTATATAATTTGTGTTCGTCACTGATTATCCTGATGTTAATATTCATTTTCATGTCTCTAAACTCTGCCATAGCTAAATAAAAAAAAAAAGAGTTAGTTAATAATGTTTAGCTGTTATTTTCAAAAATCGAATCTAATTACACATATGCCTTGTTATTCAGTTAAAGTTATTCAGTGTATGAATCTGTTTGCTTTGGGTTTCCTTATAACTGCAATACATTGAATGCATTTGCATTAGCAAATCCTTAAATTTAAAAAAAGGGTAGTCCTATATCACATTACATTAATGTAGGTTTATAAAATCTTTCTTTGATCACAGGTGCTTAATCCTGAAGTTATGCATATCAGTTTTACCTTTATGAATATCACCTTTAAAACTATCCTCCTATCTTGGGTCATTTTATTGAGCTCTCAATTTTGATGACTACAGTATTCATTTCTCTCAACTATGCTTTGAAGCAAACTTTCCAGACCCGTTCTGTGCATAAAGTTTTGTGATTCAGTTCTCTTTGCCATATTTTTTATATGTTTGTTAGCAATTTGCTTATAATCATACTTCTCAGAATTTTTAAAGATGAATTAGCTGGATGAACTGGACTTTAAATGCATATACCATATTGAATATGCAGATTTTTATATGTATGCATACTCATACAGATTGAAATCAGTATTGATTGTTATCCAGCACATTTACATTCAGCATGCAGAAAATGGTTTTTAGTCTTAGCCTTTCTTAGCTCTGATCTTTTTATTGAAAATAATATTTAGTGCTTATAGACTCTTAGCAGATGGGTCCAGAGACATCAAGTGGAATAAATTTCCCAGTATAATGTTTGTAAAGATGGAATTTCGTAATTGAATTTTTGTACTGGAAATGTGAAATTTTGTATAGTTTTGCATTAATAATGAAAATACAATATTTTAATTTTAATGTTTTCAGAACTCAATTGCCAGTTAATCAATTAAATTTTGAGTCCATATGAAACACGCCATGTGGGATTGAATTTTTGAAGGAATTTATCAGAAAATTCCGAAATATTTATTATTATGAATTCTGAAATGCAGTAAAGAGTAAATAAATAATAAAAAGTTTTTTAAAATGTTCTTTTGTAGTGTACTAAAAAGTAAAATATAACTTATTAAAAATATGGAAATCAAAACAAGATTATAAAAGCATGAGGTGTTGAAAACAATACTGTAAGGAAATTAATCCATGTGAATAGCTTAAGGAAGAAAATTCCAATTTGTTTAAAGTATTTTTATCAGCACCTTCTATTTTGACCTCAATGTTTTTTATTAAAAAAAATTACTTCACAGTGTGCTAATAAGAATGTATTTTTAGAAACTTTTATCATTAATATATCTAAATGGTCCTGTTTAAAAAAAATGCATACAAACCATATCACTTTTCAGCAAGCAGTTTTTAAATTAATGTCAATGTATTTTCTGAAATATGTCCTGTTTATGTATTTCTATATATTTACATATGAGCAGTCTTTCATTATCTAATATTCTATTGTTTTTTTGTTTCAGGCCGTAGAAAAAACTGGAGCCACTGCAACTGTAATCTATGTTCCTGCTTCTGGAGCAGCGCAAGCCATCTCTGAAGCCATTGATGCTGAAATTCCTCTTGTAGTATGCATCACAGAAGGCATACCCCAGCAAGATATGGTGCGAGTGCGGCATAAACTTGTATCCCAAACTAAAACTCGACTTGTGGGTCCAAACTGTCCTGGTATTATTAAAGTATGTATTTAAATTAACTGAGACTTCTACTACATCATAAGATAAGGCTACCGTATTATAACCCATTTCTAGCAAAATTAAAAATTTTCCATACAGTAGTTAATTTGATTTTACTGCTGTGAGAATTCTTTTCTTCATGGGTATTTTAAATTTCCATATTCTAGCAAATGTATTTTATAATTTTTTTTTTATAGTTTGGTCAGAATTTTTGCATGGTATTTAAATTTATAAGATTTTTTTAATGGATAAAGAATTCCTATATTTTTAAATATACCTGAAGCATATAACAGTTCATAAAATTAGGTAAGTATGAAATGGTAATTGTTTTGGCCAATGTTAGAAAATTACCATATTTTGTAAAAGAATGTTTTTCTTTCTAAAAACATCAAATTTGACTTGGCATGCACTCCATTCATTCCTGTTTAATAGCTACTATTAATCCTCCAAGCCCCTAATTATTTTGATCTAATAGATTTAATTTCTGATAAAATCGCTTTTAGAAAAGATAAACAAAAGGTTTTTGTTTAATCACATTGTTGAAGTTAAAATATTTTAAACAGGAAATTTTAAGAAATTGTGCATATAGTTATGAATTATCTGCTGTTGTGCTGGCGTGAAAAAAGGACAAAGCTTGTTTTGTCCACTTAAAGGGTTAAAGTTCATAATATTGTAAAAAATTGGTGTGGCATATCTGATTTTAGAATAATTCTTTGTTAAATTTAATACATTAAATTTAACATGCCGTTCTACATATGAGCTTCTTTTTATAAATCATTGTCATTATAACTGTCCAAATATTTTTAGTTTCATTTTTGTTCCTATATAAAATGTTAGAATTTTCTTATGTTGTAGCCTGAGGCTTGCAAAATAGGCATTATGCCAGGCCATATTCATCAGGGTGGAAAGATTGGCATTGTATCAAGGTCTGGAACTCTGACCTATGAAGCTGTTCACCAAACCACACTAACTGGACTTGGCCAATCTTTATGTGTAGGAATTGGTGGAGACCCTTTCAATGGAACAAATTTCATTGATTGTCTCAGTATATTTTTAGAAGATCCTGAAACTAAAGGTATTCATTTTCATGAAGTTTCATAACTACTTTATGATTTATCAAGATATTAGTAAAACTTGCACATAATTTAAATTTGCACTTTTGTATTTTTTCATTTAAGTCAAGTTATTTATGGGACAGCCTTAGTTATATTTTGTAATTATGGATGCACTTTATTGATAAGTTTTCAGTTATTAAATCATAATATTTTGTGAAGATAGAATTTTGTAATTAATTTTTTATTCATTTCCTGATTATTCCCTTTCAAATTCGGTTGTGTGTGATGAAATTCAGTACACTTGTGTGGTCTCAATGACAATACAAAACTTTAATATTTTCAGAACTTAATTATCAATTAATCACTTAAATTTACTTAGTTTTGATTCATTACAAGAGGTACCATCCAGTGACGAATTTGAAAAAAATTGATTGTGAGATTCCATGATAACAATAATGATAAATTATAATATATATTAAAGTCTAAAATATAGAAGAAAATAAAAATATTTTTTAAAAGCATACTTAAATGTGGAAAATAATTGCTGAAAATCAAAGTCGATACAATATCATAAGGAAATTAAACCACAATGAATATCAAAAGAACATTCTTAAAAAAAATTTAAATATGAATGAGTTTGAAATTCCAACTTGCTGAGAATATTTGTATCAGTGGTTTAGATCTCCAGTTTTTTTTTATTACAAAAATAATTTTCTATGCTTTAATACACTAATAAAAGTGTGCTTTCTTAAAACTTTTTTTTTATTTTTATAATAAACCATGCAGTTTAATTGTAAATAATTTATTTCCTAGGTATAATTTTAATTGGAGAAATTGGTGGTGTTGAAGAAGAAAAAGCAGCCGACTTTTTGAAAAAGAATAATACTGTAAGTAGTGTTATTCTGTTGAAATCTTCATAATTATATTTTTTCAATATCCTCAACTTTATTTTTGGTTTCATTTAAAAATATTGAAGTAAATTTTTTGTGTAATTTCAGAACTCTTAAGATTTGTATATATTTATATTTTTTTACTAGCAGTGGTGTATGGAGGTGATTTTGAGATTATTTAAGAGAGCTCATTTGTCTTGTTACCTTATAAAAATCATCTGCAGATATGATCAAACAATATTTGACCTACAATAAGTTTTTTTTAATGTGTTAGCGTGATTTGTCATGTCGCTACTTATTTTGTAGAAGCAATTTGACGAGAATTTAATTTTGACATAAAGTAAACTATTTGTTTCGCTAAAGAAAAGATTTGGTAAAAGTGATGCATTATATTTGTATGACATTAATATTCGCAATTTGAAATTCTCTTGGATTTTTAATTCTTGGGAGTTTTCATGATTGTTTTTGAATGTGGCTGTGTTTAATTCTGATTATGTTCATAATTTAGTATTTTTGTTTCACACATACTGCAATTGAATTTTCAGGGTGCAAATGCAAAACCAGTAGTTTCCTTTATTGCTGGCTTGACTGCACCTCCCGGTAGAAGAATGGGGCATGCTGGTGCTATTATATCTGGTGGTAAAGGAACGGCACAAGCAAAAATTGAAGCATTGCAGTCAGCTGGTGTAGTTGTTACCAAGTCCCCTGCACAAATGGGATCAACCATTATAAAGGTACAGTATTATTTTAAAAATAATTTTTATTGATTTTGTTCTCTTTGAAGTAATATTAACTTTAACTGTTTTCTTTGTGTGTCATTACGTTGTTAAAGCCATTTGTCTACATTATAATTCTTAATTTATAATTTAATTACTGTCATTAAGTATTTATTACACACTTTTATTTAACTTGTTTCATGTTTGTAGAGGTGGAATTTTATAATCTATTTTTCATTCATTTCTTGATATTCTATTATTCTGAACAGTTATGTGTTTCCAATGGCAGTGCGATATTTTAATATTTTCATAGCTTTATTATTAACTAGCTTTTACGCACAACTTTGTGTGCGAAGAATTTGAATTATTAAATTTTTTAAATTCACAAATGAAAATGTTTCGTTACATGTTGAAAGGGAAAATTAAAAGTTTTGACGGTTGACAATACATTATTGGACAACTAACAGGAGTGTATGCTGTTATAGTTTGGTAATTTGTTTGTCTATGCTAACACACTTTTGTATACTATGTTTTTTGTTTTACATTTTCTGCACGGATGTAGAGGTTTTGTGGTCTAGACACAAGTGAACACGCCACATATATAGTTGAACATGGGAAAAATATGGTTTTTCCAAATGTACACCTGCCCCTTTGAGTGTCTGGCCCTGAGCCTGGGAAATGCTAATTTTAAAAGAAATTGTTACCTTTTGAACTGGGATGGTAAATCCTTCGGTATTATTGGGATGCGTGAAATTAAAACACTCTCTCGTTTTTAAACACTCTCACGATGTTTGGACCTAGGTGTGCAGTTTGTAACCATACACAGTCTCGGTATATCGAGGTTACATATCAATAAGAACTTTGAACTTTAAGATGGTATAAAAATAATTTTCGAGGGATAATTTGCTCCTAACTTACAGCGGAAAAACCGTTTTGGTTACTTTTTAATTAACTGACTGTTTAATTAACTTTTAAGCTTTGAAAAGTTAGCAGTAGTCTTCCCCTTGTCTTAATTAATAAGTGTGCAAAGTTTGGTTGAAATCAACGCCGTGGTTTAGGAGGAGATGTGGAACATAGATACAAACATATCCACAATGACTTTTATTTATATTAAGATGAATCGCTTAATATAGATTCAATGCGAAAGGCACCATATGGTAGTGAATTTGGCATGAATTGATTTCAAGATTTCATAATAATTTATAATAAAGAATTATGAAATATATTAGATAACTTTTTATCAAAAATCTGGAGGTCAACTCTTAAAATAATACAAATGGAAATTAGGCCACTATGCATATTGAAAGAAAGAAAATTCTTTTCACTTCACATCAAAAACGTTTTACACACAAAACAATTTTTAAAAATTATAATATCAACACCTCACACTTTCAGGATTTTTGGTTTGACCTCAAGATTTTTTATAAAAAATATTCTCTGTGTCTTTGTATACCAATAAAGTATGCTTTTTAAAAACATTTATTTTTATTTATTTACTAGCCGCCTTTGGTGACAAGCTTGTTCGCCAGGAATATTTGAATTTCTTGTGTATAATTTTATACTCATATTTCCCTTAAAGTAATTTCAAATTGTGATAGACATTTAACTCGTGTTCTTTCAGTAGCCTTGCATCTGTTTTGTTGCAGTAATTTCAAGTTATCTTTGTAGTTCAAATATACTTCTTACATTCCAAGCTGTTTAATAATTGCATAAAAATTATTCTTTATGGTGTTTGTTAATAATTCTGTATTTTCATTTCAGTATGTAAAACCCTAAGCCTGTGATGACCTCAAGATGCCATTATAAATGTAAAGCAAACTTTTTATCCTTGTCCTGCAGAGAAAGCCTGTCTAATCCAGATCTCATTTCTACAACGATTATTGTATTTGTCAATGATTTACAACCTCTTAAAATTTTGAAATGAATAAGCAAAATGTTCTTGAATAAATGCTTTTTTGTAAAGAAAGTTGATATTGTATGGTTTAAAAATATTAAATGTATAGTTGCTGAAATAAATATTTATTTTTTCTCCCAGCATGTCTTTTTTTTTTTAATTTCAATCATGTTTTTTTAGTTTTATTGCTATGAAATGTTTCAAAAGATTTAGAAATATGTAAATAAAATTTAATTGAAATTAGCAACCATCCCAATCCAAGGGACCATCATCTAGATTGATAAGAGTTGTCATTATCAAGCATATCAATGCATGGCTTTTAATAAAAAGATTTTAAAAGTCTTGTTTAGATATTTCAGTTTGAAAATTATTCTTGTTATTTAATCTTTCTACTCAATTTGATGTATTCTAGTTATTTACAATAAGTTGACCATTTTATGTGTCCCTTCTTGTGTATCTTTTAGTAGCTAATTTGATTTTTTTAAAATTGTAATTGAAGTGCAATTATTAATATTTAATTAATTAGTGAATTGAGAACAATTATTAGATAAAATTATGGATGTTATCAAGATTTCAATGTTATAATATGTCTAAGTTATTATCAGCTTCATTTAAATGATACTAAAAAGTAATTGCCCCAAAATTGGTTGAAGTGAAAATGCTTTAACCTCCTTTAAGGTTTGCATTTTTTTTTTTCCCCCTATCTAATAAGATGACCCCTCTTGTTTTGAAAAGGAGGCTGTCGTTTTCATTCCTCTAAGAAGGCAGAATACTTGAGATGCTTATCTATTCTATGTAATTTTTGTGTCAAATTATAAAGCTAATTAATGATTAAATTTTAGTTTATAAGCCTAAATATGCGATAATTCGATGCACGTCAATATGACAGGCGTGAGACTTAAGGGGTTAATATGACTTGGTAAACCAGTGCTAGGATTATAGTTCCATGAATGGCTATTTGGACAACTCACCATCCATTTTGGTCATTTTAAAAATTGCAAATTCAAACTATTGTATGATGATGCAGATTCAATCAATGATCAATAATATCGTAAAACTGTTTAAAAACATAGAAAAGAGGGAGGTGACTTATTCTACACAAAAAATTAACTAATATCATAGACATAATCTTAATTTTAGTTAACATGATTAACTTCAATTAACGTTGTGTTTAAGCATTGCAATAAATATGCAACTTTTATAACCCTTCAACAGTTAAACAGCTTTCCTTGCTGTTAAATAGTAATCATCTTAATGCTCAAACTGTAATTATAAGTTAAATTAAGGGCTCCAAGAAATCGCAACTTATTTATTGCCGTACAGAGCGCCGATATTTGTATTTATTTCAGAATCAATGTACCAAACGTAGTGACGGGGCGTATAGGTGGCTTGAGTGCCTTGGGAAAATACATCAGTGTATTTATGCCACTTTTTATTAGTTAAATATGACGATGGAGCGAAAAAATTAATTATGCCTTGCCACTATTTACCCTCACTACATTTCTGACCAATCAGGGATAGATTATCAAATAGGCGAAGTAGGTGGCTGCCTAGGAACACTGCAAATTTGTGGAGGTCCTAATACATTTTTTTAAGGTATTTTTGGGATAATTTAATTATATGCTTTCAAATGGTTTACAAGGGGCATGCATTCGAACATACTGAAATTGAAATCGTGTATCATTAAAATTTCAGAACGTTTTTCCTTATGTCTTCATTTTTCCCTGTATATCAGTGTCGTCTTTTTTATTTTCCAGTTTGTTGACCTGCTTACAAATCAACAGCCCTGTCAAATTTTCTATTTGAGTATTCAGACTGAGTTGGAAAAAGTTATTTTTTAAACCCACGTCTGCCCACTCGTTAAAATTTTAAATTTAAGAGTGATTTTGTTCAAAACCACTTTTAAATTTAAAATTTTTATGCGAGATACCGAAACCAGCTCTTTTGAGCTTCACCCGAAATTAAATGCTTTGTTGTTTCTGTTTGTCGTTGTATAGAGATTTATAAAAAAATATCTGGTTTTGGAAAGATTTAACTATAATCTTTAACCATTGGCTTATGAGATTATTATTCTTTTGGCTTTCCTTTCTATTGTGCTCCAGTCAACAGCCATATAACGCTCGCGAAGTTTCGAATTTATAATTAGGAATTGGCGCCTCTACACTCTCGGCGCCTTGTGCCGTGACACAGGCTCCCCCCCCCGGGGGGGGGGGCCTAGTTCGGAAGGGGAAATAGGGTCCCGAGATTTGCACTGCCTAAGGACCCATGCAGGGCTCAATCCAGCCCAGCGACCAGTAATAAATAAGTGATTCCCCCGCTCTCAGATTTACAAGAAGTAAATGCAAAGAAGCAGTTCAAAAGTAAGCACGAGGAGGGGGTGATTATTTATATACTTTCTCACTTAATGGCAAAATAACTCTTTATACTGCTTGATAACTTTCCAATGGATGTTTATTTGAAAAGGGGGGGGGGGTTGAGATTTTCAGCTACAAAGGCTATTATCCCCTATTCATTCCAAAGTTCTTTTCAATCCACAATCAAAAAGAAACGAAAATTGTCATCAAAAGATGGGCTAAATTATTGCCGATCTTATTCGAGCAAGAGAAAAAAAAATGGTACCCTCCTAGAAAGGCCCCCCCCTCCCCCCCAAAAAAATCGTCATATCAGTTCTTTAAAATCAAATATTTTCGTTGGTTCTTTTGAACATTTGCAAAGTGCACTGTCAAAAAATGATGATAAGACCATGTAATAACTAAAAAATACTTTCAAAGTAAATTTCTAGAAATTGGAACATGTCAATATAAAGTATTTGAGACATTTTCGCTTTAAATATTGCCAGCTAGACGGCTGTCAAATACATTTGAGATTTCTTTCTACACTGTGTTAAGAGATGCAATGGAGCCGGAACGCCGTTCTGTCACTGCTTTTTTTTACGAAAAATAAATAACAAAATATTGAACTTGAATTAGAGGAGTTATGGGATTTGAAGCAACAAAGGCTGTAATCCCCATAACAAAATATTGTAAAAACAATTTGTTATTGTCACCAGGTTGTGTTCCTGCACTGCTTAATTTGCTACAAAACCACTGATTGGGTTTTTAAACTTTTCATACTTGTTAACTTCCTTTTGTTTTGGTGAAGTATTACAATAAAACAGTCGTTTGATTAAAAATAAAAGGCTTTCCTATTGTTAGAAAAGTACTACCATTAAGCCAATAATTTATTGTTTTCGTGTCAGTGTATTCAAAATTTAACTGTAACTGGGAGAATGTTTGTTGTTGTTTACATTTGATTTTAATCCGGTCAGCAGCAGCTTCATTATGCTATTTGTAATTACGTTTTCAGTTAAAATGAATAGGTTTTCAAAGAATTATTTTTATGTGTCTAATTTTGCTGAACAATTCTTACGCTTTCTTACTTATTCGCTTTACAAATAAAAGTATGTCTGAAGATTCGGTCATAGATTTGCTATGCACGTATGATAACATAATTAAGAAATCGAAATGTAACAATACTGAATGTACTCAGTCGGAACCCCCCAAAATTAATTCTTTCATGAAAAAATGTAAAACTAAAAAGAAACATATTTGTGATATATGTAACAAAGAATTCACTAATAAATGCGGGCTGACAAATCATTTGCTCATACACGCTGGCGTGAAACCGTTTGCCTGTGAAATATGCTACAAAACTTTTACGAAAAAATGTACTTTAACTGTTCATCTTGTAACTCACTCTACTGAGCGTCCATTTGTCTGCGAAGTGTGTGATAAGTCTTTTTCCCGTAAAAATGACTTAAAGAAGCACAAATTTGTTCATACTGATAAAAAGAACTATGTCTGTGATATTTGCAAAGCGGATTTTAAACATCAGAATAATCTGCGTAGGCATAAGATGAGACATTTTTCGAAAGAACAGAAAAATGTAAGTAAGGTTGTAAAAAAGCAAGATGCCTTAATATCATTGTTAATTGAAAGTTATAAGAAAAAGCAGAACCTTGTCGATAATGGTCGAATTTCAGGAGATCCATCAGTTACAAAGGATGCCCAAGAAAAGTTTACTCTTCCTATTGATAAAAATGAACATATTATCACTAGTGAATCAGAAATCATAACAGAAATAATA
Organism: Araneus ventricosus; assembly: GCA_013235015.1. Lineage (NCBI taxonomy): Eukaryota > Metazoa > Arthropoda > Arachnida > Araneae > Araneidae > Araneus > Araneus ventricosus. Next base: position 119,220 of record BGPR01002750.1, on the reverse strand, counting down.
GATGTGAATGAAATATTAGGAACAAGCAATAATGGTGATGTAAGTGATATAAAAAATGTTACTCACTTAGAGGATGCTTTTAATTCAGTGTCTAATTCTAACATATCAAAAGAGAATTTTATTGAATCTCATAATAGCAATAAAGACTTGCAAGACAACTTTATGAATCATAAAATTAATGAAAAGCTTTATCAAAAGGCATCTGATGAAAAAAATTTTTTGAAGGTTAATAGTAAATTAGATAGTACTCTCAAATCTCCTCTACATATGAATGACTATGAACATGATCTCAAAACTAATTCATTAATAAAGCAAGGAGTCGGTAAAGAAGATCTTTCTGTATTTAAAAGTAGTATTGGTAATGTTTCAGCAAACAGTCATAATGTCATAGACAACTTCATAAAAAACAATTCAGTCCTAATGAACGCCATCAAAGAAAATAAGGCAATTCTAAAAATTGAATCTAAAATTTCTGATGAAGAAATTCAAGGCGACAAAACACTGCCACCTTTTCAGTATAGTGAAAATGAAGCTGCTGTACCCAATACAGAAAAATGTTATTCCTGTGATATATGTGGTGAATTATTTGGTAATGAGGATTGCCTATTAATGCACATTTCTAATCATAATGATGTCCTATGTAAATGTTATGTTTGTGATGCAAACTTTGATACTAGTGAAAATTTACAAGCACATCTTTTGACGCACAGTGATATTCCTTTAGAAGATATGGATAAAATTATTGATGAAGATATTGAATCTAACTTTAATAAATTTGAAGAAATTTCCTTAGAAGACATTGAAAAAATTGGTTTAGATGATGATTTTGATGAAAAGGTTGCAAGAATGTATGCCCTAGCACATTTTGAAATTTCTTTAGATGAGAATGATTCTACAAACACTGTAAATTTTGAAGATGATACCCCTAAAGAATGTGCTTTGCCGCAAGAAAATTCTTCCTTTAAAATTAATCACATGGATTTTACACTTCAAAATTTAGCGGTTGGAAATATGATCCCTGAAGCTTCTGTAAAAAGTGTGCATAAATTCCCCTCTGTTGTTGGTAATAAAAATATTAACTTACAAAATCTGGAAACTGTGCCTGAATGCAATAAAGAAATATGTTTAAATGGTAAATTTCATGAGAGCATTTCAAAATTTGATATTCTGAAGAAAATGCATATACCAGTTAAAGACATTGATGATATTTCACTAAATCGTTCTATTCAAGAAATAATAACTAAATTGCATTCTGATCTGAATTTTGATTTCTCAAAAGAAAGTGTTTCTGAAGCTTACAAAAATATTACTAATATTGATTTACCTAATATTAATATTTCAACAAATATGGATATTTTTTCTAAAACTTGTGATTTTTCTGCTGTTGATAGTTTGGAAGGAAATGTTAATCATGTTATCTTCAACGATGATATAATTGACAAGATTCGCTCTTTGTTTCAGAAAAATCATCCTGCTGATAATGAGTCTTTCAAAGCTGAGAAAAATATAGGAAAAAATCCATCAGATATTAGTAGAAACAAAAATATTGATGAACATTCTAAACAAATATCTGTTTGCCATATTTGTGATAAAACTTTCACCAGAAAACTTTACTTGCAAGCCCATTATTTAACACATTTGGGTATCAAACCTTATCGCTGCCATATTTGCAATAAAAGTTTTGCAAAAAAATGTGCTCTCACTATTCATTCACTGATTCATAGTCGGATCAGGAAATACAGCTGTAATGATTGTGAAAAAAGTTTTTTACGAAGAACTGATCTCCAAAAGCACATTCTGATACACAGAGAGCAAAAACCATATATTTGTAAAGTATGCCAGAAAGGATTCAGTCACCAAAATAATCTACGAAGACATGAATTCATTCACAGTAATAAGAAGTTGCATGTTTGTTGTATATGTGATAAAGGATTTTCTGATCAAATATCATTACTATCTCATACAAAAATACATCTCAAGCTAGCTAAAGTGGATAGCTCTAGTGATAAGTTTTCAGATTTCAGTAACTATCTGAAATCTGTAAAAGATAAACTTTACAGATGTGAAGTTTGCGGGGCAATGTTTGCTCGGCATGACAGGCTAGTCAAACATAACCTTACTCATTGTGATAAAGATTTGTATCTCTGTGAAGTTTGTGGATCAACTTATAAAAATAAATCTGAATTCCAGACACATCTATTGAATCACATTGACACTGCATTTGAAGATATTGGGGATAATACGGAAGAAATAGAAGATTTAGATCTAACAAAGCTTGAACCATCTGTTCAAAATATGAAGAAAACTCATACATGTGATCAGTGTTTTAAAGTCTACAATCGAAGCAGTGCTTTGAAGTATCATTATTTAACGCATACAGGAGAAAAGCCTCATAAATGCCCAATATGCCGAAAAAATTTTGGGCAGAGAACCACTTTAAAGCGCCATATTTTGGCACATTCAGGAGTGAAATCCTTTTCCTGTAAACAGTGCAGTAAAAGCTTTATCTGGGAATCATCTTTGCGTAAACATTATGCTACTCATTCCTCAAAATAGCTTTTATTTCATAAATTACTAAAATAGTGCTCTGATTAGTCAAAAAGGATGAAGCATTGTTTAGAAAAACTTATTTTTATTAAAAGTACAGTAGAAATTTACTCTATTAATGTAAAGTTAAATGATTTTTTAAAAACATTTAGTTAAAAGATATTGAAAAATGATAATTCTTTATTGTTTGAAACAAATAATATAATATCTAACTTCTTGATCGAACATTATTCCAATTTGGATAAAAATTAAGTATAGTTCATAAATATAAGTAACATTAATAATAATTTTTCTTATGTTTTAGTTTCATTTTATATACAGCTCAGAAAAACTGAAATTTGTTAAAAATCCTTGATTTTATAAATTGTTTTTTAAATTCAAAGTCTAATTTTTTTTTTTCAGAATTTTGTAAGTATTGGGAAATTTTATTTCTGAAACTGAAAAAAAAAAAATTGTGTTTAAAGAATTTCTTCTGTATAATGTCCATTTCTTTTAATTTTTAAAAAGTTCTTGTTTTTGATTTTAAGAATTCATACAATTGAAAGCAGTTTTGAAATTTCAGATATTTAATTTAATAATATAGAAATATCATAAAAATTTAGATAAAGTGTTCCTTAGAAATTCTGTCATACCATCATATTTTTTTGTGTGACTCTTGTAAATACTATATAAGCTTGGTTTTAGAAAAGTAGACATTATAAAATCTTCTTTTTGGTGAATCTCTTTATTTTAGAGTATGATATCTTAAACTGCTTCCAATTAATAATCCCTTTAAACTGTCCCCAAAAAACTCAAAGGCTCCAACTGTACATATAGTAAGAAAATGAAGTAAGCCATGGGAGTTCTAGTTAACTATAATCAATAAGAAATTTTGTTAAATATATTCTTTTGAAACTTTTATGGTAAAAATTATTTAATTTTGCTTTGATAAAACCTGAATACTTTTTCTTGCTATTATTGAAAAATATTTTTTAGTTTTGAATTATTATTATTTGCTGTTGTTAATATTTAAACGTATAATCATGTTTCAGAGATTTTTTGGCTTGTTTAAAATATAATATGATTAATAAACCATTTTAATTCATTTAATCTTTTAAATTTCATGATCTTACTTATGGCTAGTTTTGGAAATTATTGTTAATTTAGAAAGCATTGTCTTAGAAATTCTTGCTTAAGCTAAAGAAATTACCTTTTAATATTACATGTATTTAAACATGCATTATTATTACATGTATTAAAGTAATTTTTTGTATAGTAATTGATAACCCATATTATTCTTAATTGTTTTCAAAAAGTAGAATCTCTCTGAACATATATAAATTAAGTGCTATTGAATATAACATATTATGCAAGTCTCATGTATTTGTACTAGAAAGAAGATAGAATGGATTATTGTGGTAGCTTTTTATTGAAATTAAACCTATGCATACATGCCTGCAATAATTTTTTTGAATAATAACTAATTATTTAATATATATATGAAATTCATGTTTTTCTGATAGTATTGATTTGAATATGATATATATTTTTATTTAAATCATTCATCATTTATTAACTTATATTTACATCTTTTTTATTTGTTTGAATTTTGCATCTTGTTTATTTGAAGTTTCATTTACGAAAGATTTTTTTTGTATGTGCATTGTTAGTTTATTTAGGGCTTTAGTACATTTCAAAGCCTTGCGCTTATTTATTTATTCATTTCCCCTATAACAATAATTCCTAAAAATGTAATGTGCAATTTTAAAATGTGTTTAATAATTTTCTATATTTTTCTGAAAAGCCATATCAAATTAAGCATTACTAAAAACTGTTGGTAATATACTTTTGATATATTTCAAGTAAATGACAAATAAGAATAATAAAAAACATAATTGAGAAATGGATTTTCTTTGTAAAATCAATAAAATTCCATTGGCAGTTTAACGCTGTTGAACCAGTGGTGTAGCAACTAGCAGGGCTAGATTATCAAATAGGCAAAGTAAGCAACTACCTAGGACCCCCTCAGGCCTTGAAATATTTTTGTATTATTTTCAGGATAATCTTTTGTGATTTCATTTGATTTACAAGGGTCATATATAAACTCAGATATATTCAAATTAAAATCAGTTATCTTTTTAATTTCAGAACATTATATTACTTGTTTTCAAATTTGCTTTCAGATCAATGTGAGCCAATTTTTTATTTTATTTTTATATATTTTTTTCAGTTGATAGAATGACGTACAAGTCATCAGCCCTGGCAAACTTTGTATTTGGGTATCTAGAATGTTTTGAAAGGTTTCTTTTTTAATTTTCTTACCATTTTGTTTAAAATTACTTTTAAGTTTAATTTTTTTTATACGTGACATGTTGAAACCAACTCTCTTGAAGGTGACCCACAATTAAATGTTTTATTATTTCAATTTGTCATAATACATATTTCTTATTTAGAAACTGCTTGTATAGATCTTAAATTAAAATCAATAAAAAATATCTGGTTTTGGAACAGGAGGGAGGGGAGGTTGAAACAAACAAGGCAGTTTATAGATGCCTTAGACATCAGCCTTATGGAGTGCCATGGAAAAAATTAATGCATTTGTATCACTTCTTTAACCCTCTGATTCCTAAGGCCATTGAAAGAATGGGACCTCAAAATACAGAAACGTCCGAGCTCCTCTATCAAAGATAAGGGAAATTCACTTTCCTCCTCAAAAACCACAATGACAGCTGGCATTATCTGAATTGTAAGAAAACTCCCCTCTTCCCCAAACACATCTGAGAGAGCCACTCTAATGAAGTAAGCATGCGCAGCGGGTGTGAAATCAATCACACTTCACGAAAGGGGGTGGAAATTTCAGAGTGACCTTCGGACAGCTATCGTCTTTCACTTGATGGAACGTATGGGACGTTCCCATATTAATAGAGTTAAAGTCAAATATGATGAAGGGCAAAAAATTAATTCTATGTCTCAGGATGTCATTTACCCTTCCTAGCAAACAAATAAAAACTGGGAATGAAAAGATCATATTAGTCCTCGGGGCCATTTACCTTTGCTAATGCCTTTGAATTGGATAGCAGCATATTTTGTTGTCTAATTGAAAAGGAAATTTGTATCAATTTGGCTTTGCTCCAAGCTCACAGTGATGAGTCAGACTGAATTCTATGTAAAATTTAGTAAAAGCAAAATCAAACTCAAAAATAATTTTCTACTTGCATAACATTTTCAATATCTGATGCTCCTGATTATGTACATCCTGAATATTAAAAATATTCAAGTTGACTCTGTGTCATCAACTGTAAATCAATGAAATCACTTGTCCTGATATTACTGATTGGAGTAAATGATTTAGTAGTATATAGAATTTTTTTATGCATATATAGTATTCATGATTCATTAAATTGTTAATATAGTATAATATAATATTTTTCGTGGCTTTGGAAAGTTATACATTTTATAAACTTGAAGGGAAGTTATTCTGGTTCTGTGTATTGAGTTATTCAGCTCTGTGTATTTACGAGATTTAGTTTGCAGTATTGTAGGAATAAGCAAAAAGTGTTTCTGACTTTTCTGTATCATCTAGAAGTACAGTCTTATTTGCGTGTGATTTTCAGGTGCTACATATCCATTAGTTAACTTCTTTATATCCTCATAAAATTCAATATGGGAATAAGCAATAATATACTGGAATTCTCTTTTCTTCGTTTTTAGGTGCTATTTATCCATTATTTAAGCTCTTTATGCTTAGTGAGGTTCAGTTTTCAGTAATATGGGTTTAAGCAAATTATCTAGGTATAATAAATGAAAATTCTCATTTCTTGGTTTTTAGGTGCTATCCATTAGTTGAAATGTTCTGTGCTCAATAAGATTCAATTTGCAGAGTTATGGGAATTCCAGAAAATCATTTGTGTTATATTTGTAATGTTTGGCAATAACTTTGGCAATTTCACTTTTCTTGTAATTTCAGGATGTACATTTTATTAGGGCAGTATCAAAAACAGTCATACTCTATAGTTTCTCATTTTCTTTCTTTTTTTTATGATCTTAGTCTCAGTTTGTTCAGTATAACATCAAATTAATTAATTGAAGTTGTGCAATCTGTTTTTTTTAAATATATCAGTCTATTAATTTAATATATTGAAGACACATGACCCTTAAGGGTAATGTTAAAATTTAGTGTAACTATAATGATATGGAAACCAAAAGCTAGAAATAATCTGTAACTATGTTTTGATAATGCGTAAGTATTTTGTATTAAGTAATAAGTGTAATAGCATGTATGTATTCACATACAAATTATTTGTCTTTTGTTTTTTGATGTTGTAACAGTAAAAAATATTGCAAGTCTGGTGTACATTATAGTTCATCTATTTATCTTATTATTATGAAATTCATAAATGTTTGATTATCATAAAAGATGTTTGATTATTATGAATTGTCAACCTACTTCCAATGAATGATTTTAGCAAATAGATATACGCATAATTCTTTTACGTCCATATTCTGTGTCTTTTTTAATCTTATGTGTCTATGTTTCATCAGATTATTCTCTGAACTAGTGTGCTATGTATTACAAAGAGTAATCTTGTCCTGCACAATTTGTTGTTGGTCAAAGCTCAATTTTAATGTCAAAGAACAAGAATTTTCATTTTAATGTTTTCATACACACATGGATAAGATTGTTTTGAAATACATATATTATCATATATGTGTATATTTTTTTTCTTAGAATTTAACTGTTATTCATTCAAATGTAAGGACCTAGCATTCCATGTCCTTCTTCATTGAAATTTTGTTCCCTTTGAAACTGCATTTTATTTTTATACTTGATATTTGTTTTGTTTAATAGGATATATATGTTGTAGTGTTATAATGTTTGAAGTTTTATATTTTCCACTTTACTGAGCTTATTTTTGTTATTTTGATTGATATTGAGCTTATTTTTAATTATTTATATTACTGTGTAAAAGTGCATGCCATTCCTTAGATTATGCATTTGCAGAATATGTATAATGTAGCACTCAGGTAGTATGTCTGACAAGTAAAGGTTCAGTTTTATTGTCTACCTACCATAAGAACTTCTCTGTCCTAAGCTGTGTTTTCAATAGCCTCCACTCTTTTGAAACACCCTAGCTTTCAATTAGGACATTATTTAATAAATAGAATAATGCCTACACTTCTAAGTCTGTAATTGTGTATTAATGTATAAAGGGATTTTATTTCATTTCCTTGAGTTCATGATTCAAAAAAAAAAAATCCTTATTGTTCCAAAAATGCTACCTACTTGATTCTCACTTACTTTAATGTATATTAGAGTAAGCCACAGTGGTATCATGGGAGCATCTCAGCTTTGGATATTTGGAATTCTAGACCTTATTAATCAAAGATCCATGGTTTTTTTTTTATGTTTTCAGTGTTCTTAAGGAATTAGGAAATAAAGTTATGATTAAAGAAATTTCGAAATACTCATATTGTAAATGGCAGACTTATGTTTTTGAGCATGCACGAGTTTCATTTGGTCTTTTTTTTTAAAAAAAATTTACAGTAAGTACAACTATATTTATCCCATACTTAGTGTAAAATAGTTCTAAGTGTTCTTATTAAGTAATATTTTAGCCTTTTTAATATCAGATTAAGAAATTTTGAATACATTCTTTTTGTGGGATATATTGTCCTAATCGTATTTAACAGTGGGACAATATATCCCATCAGTGATCAAATTACTACAAGATTATTGTTGTGAAGCTGTAAAGTTGTTTCACTGACATGCTAATCTTATGGCAGGAAAGACAGTTTTACTGGAATAGTCCCAGTCGACTGACTATATGATTGGGACACATTGTCCCAGGAGATTTCCAGGAAACAGGAAAAGTGAAAAACTTTAAACTCATAGTATACTAGTTTTGTATGTCAACATTAAATTAAACTACTTTTCATAGTTAAATTTTAAACATGCAAAAGTCGGGTCGAAAATAAATCTTAACTGCCGTTTTTAGTTTTAAAATTATTGTTTTCTCTTCTGGTACTCAATTTTATAACCAGTTTTTTCGGGGGGGAGGGGAGTCTCTTTAGCTTCAAAGTTGATAAATTCCACTGTATATGGATCTTGATTCTCACTTAAACAACTGTCATTATCCAGAAATAGCAATAGAAATAGTTCTCATGGTAGATAAACAAGAACTGAAGCACAATAATTTGTTACATGACAATCACAAAATCCACATCTTCTGAAAATTAACTTTATTTGTTGACTGGTGTTTTATGTATTCTAGTTCACTTTAGAGACTAGAATATCAAATGAGAACTGAAAGCAGATTTTAATAATTACGGAAGGGTTTAAATAACACTTTTCAAGTAACGTCAAGAACTTCCAAAATAATTTAAAATCATATAAAAGAGGACACACTTCTGATCATCAAATTTTTGTTAATTTAACCAGCGGGAGTGGCCTCTCCGAAACTTTCTCGCCTACGACAAACACGCGCGGGGAAAAATTACACCGCGCGCCAGAAAAGGGCTAAGGTGGCGAAAACGCTCCAGTGTTCGCGCCTTTTTCTTTGCGCCGTAGAATGGGGAAAAAAACCGAATATGCAATTTCAACACCTTTTTTTAACCGATTTAAACGAAAATTGGAGACAAATCTACAATTAGGGTTTCAAGACTTCATGCGAAATTTCATATATCTAAGCCATTTCTTTTAGAAGATATCGTCTTCAGAAGTATGCAAATTTACAGACAGTCAACCCTTTGACGGATTTGGTCCAAAATTTGATACGAACCCACATTCCTGATGATAAAAGTGTATACCAAATTGTATCCGTCTAGTTATTCAAGTTTTTGGTTATAGTGTTCACAAGAACGCAGACAGACTTCCCATAGATGGATTTTGTCCAAAATTTGATAGAAACCTACAAATTATGTGTCAAGATCACATACCGAATTTCATCCCTATAGCTCTAATAGTTTTCGAGTGATCGTGTTCACCGACACACAGACATAATTCCAAAGTTGTGTTTTTCGGACTCGGGAAGGTCTAAAACGCGGAGATTCGACAAAATTTCGATTTCGAATTTTTTGACGATTACAATACTTTCTCTTTGTATACGTCGAATTTTTTGCCGATTACAATACTTTCTCTTTGTATTTGAGAAAGTAAAAAAGCACGATGCTTGAATCTATTTATTTTCAATTGGAAAGAAAAAAAAAAACTCTACATTTGTCTGCTTGTGTACAATCATTTGAATAGTTGATCGCAATATGAAACCACATGAGTCAATAATCTCAAATCACTGGAAGCTTTTAAAACACTAATTAATTTTGTATTTCCGTGATTAATTTTTTTTTACCTTGTAGATTTTATATACCTATAGGGTGACTTGACTCTTCTAATTTCTTCCTCATTATGTAAATGCCCCTTTAGAATGTGAAAACAGCCTGAACACAATTTGAATAGAAAACCAACGGAAGTGGTCTGCCCTAAACTTTCTTGTATACTTCTCAAAAATGGTGCTGATTCCCCTCCCCCCACGTGGATAAAAAAATTCGAACCTACTATAACCCAGAATCCAATGATTATCAGAAGGTTTTTCATTGTAGATTATAGTGATTGTAAAATATTTAGGTAAAGAATCAAATTCAAAGAAATGCGTACCGATTAAAACAGCTTCCACTCTTGCCGGCTCAAGGAAAAAGTGACGTAATCCTTCCGCGTGCACAGAGATTGCTACCAGTACGCATGCGCATGGAGAATCGGATTTAAAAAATTGAATATGCAGTTTGATGGAACAAAATTTGGGCATAGATTTATAATTAATGTTAGCATCTGTGATACCAAGTTTTAATTATCTAAGCCAAAGGGCTTATGAGATATAATTTTTACAAGTATGCGATTATACAGACCTACAGACAGTCAACCCTTTGTCGGATTTGGCCCATTATACGGACCTACATACATGACGACAAAACTGTGTACCAAATTTTATCCGTCTAGCTATTCAAGTTTTTGAGTTATAGTGTTCACATGACCACGGACATACATACAGACAGACTTCCCGTTGACGGATTTTGTCCAAAATTTGAAAGAAACCTACAAATTATGTTTAAAGACCACATACCAAATTTTATCCCCGTAGCTCTAATAGTTTTCGAGTTATCGTGTTCACAGACAGACATAATTCCAAAATTGTGTTTTTCGGACTCGGGAAGGTCTAAAACGTGGAGATTCGTCAAAATCTCGAGTTCGAATTTTTTGACGATTGCAATACTTTCTCATTGTATACTTCGTATACGTGAAAGTAAAAAAATGATTCATGTGGGTTCTGCAATGAACGATTCCTTTGTTTATTGCGTTTTCAAATTTATTTTAACTTTCAGAATTCATATTTATTACTTTCTCGTATACGAAGTATACAAAGAGAAAGTATTGTAATCGTCAAAAAATTCGAACTCGAGATTTTGACGGATCTCCACGTTTTAGACCTCCCTGAGTCCGAAAAACACAATTTTGGAATTATGTGTGTCTGTGTGTGTGTCTGTCTGTGAACACGATAACTATTAGAGCTACGGGGATGAAATTTGGTATGTGGTCTTTAAACATAGTTTGTAGGTTTCTATCAAATTTTGGACAAAATCCGTCAACGGGAAGTCTGTCTATTTGTATGTCCGCGGTCATGTGAACGCTATAACTCAAAAAGTTGAATAGCTAAATGGATAAAATTTGGTACACAGTTTTATCGTTATGAATGTATATCCGTATAAAAGTTTGGGCCAAATCCGTCGAAAAGGGGCGTTCAAATTGCATATTCAATTTCTTTTAATGCTTTTCTTTTCATGCGTATTGGTAGCAAACTGTTATTGTTGTAAATTTTATTTGCAACAATAAATAATGTTTTCAAGCATCAATTGTTAAAAAATTTTTTATTGTTGTAAATCAAACCGATCTCATTATTTCAGCAAATCTTTTATTCACGCGCTTTTGCAATTGTTACGGTTTTGGTAGTATAAATTGTTTTCTTGGGAATTTAATTCCAAAGCAGAATTTTCGCTTTAGTATTCATTGCATTGCCTATTTTATCGCGCCTGCTTCAAAGTAATATTTTTTTGAAACGTGGCAACAGATATTTGATTTCAGGTTTGTTTGTTTTTTTGTTTTACTTTCTCGTATACGAAGTATACAAAGAGAAAGTATCTCCACTACGAATCTCCACCTAGAAAGTATACGAGAAAGTTTAGGGGAGACCACTCCCGTTGGTTTTTCATTTATATACAACCTGAATATAATATTTTAACATTTATACCTTGAAAAAAAATCTCTTTTACATTCATTTCCTTTTGAAGATGATTGACAGTTTTGACAAAACATTTTTTTATCATCATTGAATAATGATTGTTGAATGCTGAAAGTCTTTATGCGGCATTATAATGTTATTAACTGTTGTATTAACCAAAGATTGAAGAATAACACCAGTTATTTTAGGAACATGTTGTAATTAGTATTCTTAAAGTTGATGAATGCAGAAAATATGTAATAAATTTGCTTTACCTTAAATCTATTTAATTTTATCTCATGAAAATCTTCAATTTTCAACTATGACATGAAATTTGTAAGAAGGGGGGTGCTTTTCCATTAGTTTAACAGTAATTATCTCCAAGTGCAGCAGCCTTAATTCACGAATTGCTAGTTTCATGGTGCAAATGGAAATTACTTGGCAAATTTGGTTTATATTTTGGTTGCTGCCGTGCTAATAGAAAATTGGGTACATTTGGCACATATTTGGCTGTTGTCGAGCTAGCAGAAAAAAAAAAAATTTAAAAAGTCCATCCATGTGAGAAAACTGTATTCTTTTTGATAAAAATTGACTCCAGAAAATTGTTGCTATATAAGCATCTAAATAATTAAAAATAATAAACCTACTTTTTAATTTCTTTTAAAATGTGTCCTATTTTAAAATTTGATGTTAATGCTTCTTTTTTTTTGTGTTTGACAAAAATTTAAGTCGAAACAGTTGTAATACTTTCGGTTTATCATAATTTTTTTTAAATTTTATTTTTTCTGCATTCAAAATTAATTTCATAGTATAAAGATATCAAAAAGAGTAGTTTGTAATATTCATCTTCGCAACTAGGAAAAATATAACTAGTTTATGTCTTCAAAGTTAGAAGTGTTAGGTGAATTTACTCCAATTAATCTTTGAATGTATTTTAAAATATAATAAAGATTAATGTTTAAATGTAATTTTAAAGCAATTTTCATGTCTAAATATCTGTGTTGGTTTTATCACTAAACTATGATTGTTGAAATAGTATCCACTGCAGAAAACCTGTGTGTTTTTGTTAGTACCTGTGATGTAATTTACTATTTCTAATTTATATTTTTTCAGCATGTGATATGACTAAATAAAACCGATTTCTTTTTTAATAAAATTTGTGCATCTTTATTTGCATTCATGTGCTATTTATTCTTTATGTAGGAAGCTTTAAGAATATTTATTTTGTAGGAAGTTTTAAGAATATTTATTTTTTTGTCAGCAAATTGAACGCGATGTAGAATAAGCTTTATAATTTCGCACATAACCAGGAAAGTTGAAACCTTTTAAGCAATTAAATTGATGTATTGTTGTTCAATCAAAACGATGAGTTGTAAACGGGGATTCTGTCCCTAAAAAAGCGAAAACCGTTCCTTCAGCTGGAAACACAGTCTTTGGGGATAATCTTTTCTTTTTTTTATACTTTTTGGAAAAGAGCAAAGCAATTACCGGACAGTATTATCCTTCTTTGCTGGATCATTTAAATAGTGAAATAAAGGAAAAGCGACCTCACTAATAAAAAAAGATTCTTTTTCACTATGATAAATATACCAGCCCACACTTCTGCAGCTGTGAGCGGAAAACTGTGCGATTTACGGTACCAAGTTCTTCTGCTTTCTCCCTATTCGCCTTCTTTGGGTTACTATATGTTCTCAATATGAAAAAGGAGCGTCACAAGTTCGTAACCCGATTCCACTGAAGATACACCGTGTATGTGAGCCTGCTGCAAGTTAAGTCATACGATCTCCCGCTGGTGTGGTGCGGAAGTTTGGAGAGGGGGTACCAGCTCAGATTTCGTCATCGTCATCTGACCGCGGTTCAAAATTACCAGATCCGTCCCAAAATAACCCTCGTGTTGCTTCAAACGGAATTTTACTATTACTAAACTAAACCAACATGAAACCAGCGGGAGTGGTCTCCCCTAAACTTTCTGGTATACTCCCTAACATATGTAGAGAATAAAATAAGCAAAAAGGCACTAAAATGAACAAGCGCCTCTAACGCAGTGGAGAAAAAATAAGCGAAACGTCAAGGTCTTCAGCGAAAGAGCGTGGGTACAATTTGGCAGTATCAGTTGGGGCCCTTTTAATATTGAAGACAGCTAAAATGCGAATTGGACGCCTTTTCTTAAACCGATTAACACAAAAAATGGACACGAATCTAAAATTAAGGTTATAAGGCCACATGCAAAATTTTGTTTATCTAAGTAATTTTGTTAGAAGTTATTGCGATCAAAAGTATGCGATTATACAGACAGACAGACAGTCAACCCTTTGACGGATTTGGCCGAAAATTTTATACGGACCTACATTCATGACGATAAAACTGAACCAAATTTTATCCGTCTAGCTATTCAAGTTTTTGAGTTATAGTGTTCACGTGACCGCGGGCATACATACAGACAGACTTCCCGTTGACGAATTTTGTCCAAAATTTGATAGAAACCTACAAATTATGTTTAAAGACCACACTCCAAATTTAATCCCCGTAGCTCTAATAGTTTTCGAGTTGTGTTCACAGACATAATTCTAAAATTTTGTTTTTCGGGATAGTGGAGGTCTAAAACGTGGAGATTCGGCAAAATCTCGAGTTCGAATTCTTTGACGATTACAATACTTTCTCTTTATATACTTCGTATACGAGATAGTAAAAAGTAGAGCATCACGTTCGACTAAGTATATAAATCTCAAAGGAGCTGATATTGAAAAATAAATATTTGTTTATCCCGAAAAAACTGGGTTTTTTTTTTTTTTTTTCCTTTTTGCACAGACTTATCGAACAACGCTGTACTTTGTTCAGAACATTCATCCATATCCTTGCAGTATTTATGCAATGCAATATGCCTGTAATAACACATATTTTAATGGGATACCTATGGTTTAAAGTATACGATCTTCATTGATTTGACAGCGGTAATATCGCTTTGAAAGATTTGCTGGGAGACATTACTCGTCGAAACTCATTTTTATATCTCAGCCGTGTTAGTGTAGGAAAGCTCATATATCTGGCTTGGATCAGCAGTGGCGGTTTTCCGCACAGGTGATAGAGGCCTCGAGAACCTTGGAGGGACGGGGGGCTCAAAGTCTATTAAATGTACATCGCAAGACTAAGCCGATGGCGAATTTACGACATAGGATAGTGTCAGGGGTCTCAAAACAATTTTCCACTTGTGGCCCCATATTGTCAAAATCCGCCACTGTGGATCAGATCAAAAGTGATAATATATTGGCTTGGATCAGATCAAAGTCTAAAATTTTCAGTTATGTCATCTATACTATTCTTTGAATCTGTATATCTTTGGTTGCAGAATAATTCAAGTCCAATATTTAGAAGGAAGCCTTTTTCAGCAAAGGCCAGAAATATTCTATATACAATTGGCATACAAAATTAAACTTTCATTAAGCTCTCCAGAAAATTAACAGTTCTTGGATTTAGCATAATTCTAATCCAAGTCAACGAGATGAGAGCCCAATTCAAGTTTTTGTTCAATATTTTGCATGAGTACTTTGTACGCTTCGAAAATTTTTCATTATTTTCGAGGCATTATCTATTCGATATTTGTGTGATGAATTTTAACTGGATTACAGACTGAACTGGTAAAAATACATGGGTATACTTTTGATTTATAATCTTACCCTTGACAGAAATTTTTTTCCATTTTAGAACTCCTATGGCTAGTGGCCTTCGAAGAAGTTGGTCATTCGGGTTCTTTTCCATTCCTTCTATTTTGAATAATCTCTTTTACATTCTAATTTATGTGTTTTATCTATTTTTATGTGTTTTAAATATTAATTGTTGTAATTCTTTTGTTGGTGCAATCACTTGATGCTGTTGCGTTGAGCCCGCAAAAAGGTGTATTGTCATCGTTTTTTGTTTAAATCTTCTGTTTCTTATTTATAATTTTTACATTTTAATTTATATATCTATTATCTGGTAAAAGTACGATGGATTGAAGCAGTGTTTTCATAGCATGGTCAAATTCGGTTCTTCTCAAATCTTCATGAAATATAGCCATCAGCATCATAATCAGAAATTGTGAATTTTTTTGAAATTTGCAATGGTAAGCATTAATATATGCAAGTTTTTGAACGTTCAATAAAGTAATTGAAATAAAAAAAAAACATATTTCTCCAAAAAGTTATTTTATTTGGTTTCACGTAAGAAACGAATGATATGTAGCTGCATAGGTACAAAATTAAATAACAGCGATGACAGAGAGACAGACTTAGCGGAGTATACAAAGCTTTTCAGTTATGAAGAAGTACAATCAAAGGCCAAAACCATAGTCTGTGTTGACAG
Organism: Araneus ventricosus; assembly: GCA_013235015.1. Lineage (NCBI taxonomy): Eukaryota > Metazoa > Arthropoda > Arachnida > Araneae > Araneidae > Araneus > Araneus ventricosus. The sequence continues at coordinate 103,090 of BGPR01002750.1, read as the reverse complement.
CCTTAACCAAGAGCAAGCTGATTTTCTTTGATCGTGATGCTATCTTTGGATAGTGAAATGCCTTCAACATAAACTTCTGTTTGAGAATATATATAAATATATGTTATGTTGCAGTGCCATGGGAAAGTATTTCTAGTGCAAGAATGGTGATGACCTCTGTTACCAACCCGTCAATAGCTTTTAAAAGAACCTAAAAATAAAGAAAAATAGTAAGCAATTGGGTTTTAGACAATTTTTAGGACGCCAATAAAAAACAGAATTGGAAAAAAAAATATTCTGCTATCCCGTTCTTTTTTATTCTATTTATTTTGATATGTTTAGAAACAATAACTGTTTTTTTGTTGTAAAAATAATTATCCCTCATATTGCGATAAGTCTATATTGTTACATTTTTTTCAGCAATATTTTTTAATTGACTGCTTTTAATTATTTACTCACTATGCCGTTAATTTCCGAAATCAAATATACGATAATTAATCAAATATGTAATAAAAATTTTGCTTAATTACAGTGTCTGCAAGACTGAAGAGGGAATTTATTTTATTTTACAAGAGAGAATAGTGCCAATTAATATGGGATTCTCAATAGTAAACATCCTGAACTTCTATGTGATTAATATAGCGGGATGAACCTTCTCCAAAGTGACAAGTAAAAGAAACACTTTTGAATAAAATTAACATTGGTAGGATATTTTAACCTCTAGAAATTGATTTAACTTAAACTATACATAAAAATTGATGCCCTTACTTTAACCCCCAACTCGAATTGCATCCGAAGTGGTTACCGCCATGGTAGAGGATAATTTAGTGAATAAAAACCTTTATTTTTCAACTGATATTCTTAAATTAAATTTCATTCTGACTCATATGGAAAATTTTAAATGATATGCTGGCAAATTTTGAATGGGAAATAGTCTTTCACGAAAACAAAATCGAGCGAAAATGCTGTTGTACGAGAACACGATTTCAGAGTTTCATTTGAACGGAAAATGTGAGCACTAGTGTAAATTCTTTCATAACCAATCTTCTTTCCAATTATAATACTTTCTTGCGTTAAATTTCTTATATCGCTGATATCTCTTAAATTTTTTTTCCAAGAACATTATTTATCCTGGAATGAAATTCAGATCCAAGCTCTTGGATATTATTAATGGTATCCGATTAATATCATTTTCAAAATTTAATCTCTATTCTTTATCAGGCATTTGCACATAAATGATACATAGAAAAAGTTACATATAAATTTCGAAAGAAAGGAACTCACCCGAAATATGGATGGAATTACCAGTGATGGCCATAAGCTCCGTGCCCATAAGCGCCATGACCATAAGGACCGTGTCCATAAGCTCCGTGACCATAAGCACCATGTCCGTAAGCTCCATCACCATAGGCACCATGCCCGTAAGCTCCATGGCCATAGGCACCAGCATGAGCTCCATGGCCATAGGCACCAGCATGAGCTCCATGGCCATAGGCACCAGCGTGAGCTCCATAGCCGAGGTGGGCTGGAGCAGCAGCATAAACTGGGGCTGCTACATGGGCAGCATAAGCTACAGGGGCTACGTGCTTGACAGCGACTGGGGCAACTGGTCCAGCATAAGGGCTGGCAATGACAGCAGCTGCTGGGGCGCTGGCGGCGGTTCCGGGCTCGTTGGTCTTGATGGCGGCACGGAATCCATGGGCATCAGCAACGTATTCGACACGTCTGGCACGTCCATCGATGTCGTGAATAGTGTATGCACCCTTCTTGTTTCCGTGGGCATCCCCGACTTCGGATCGGGAGTTGGTGGCACCGAGTCCATCCTTGATGTCATAGCCGAAAGCATAGTTGCCATATCCCTGAAACAATAAGTCTAATTATAGACTGAGAAGGAAACGCGTATCATATATATGTGGAATTCCGAACAAATAATATTTCGACGGAATTGAGGTAAGATGGTATGCTAGCAACTCTGGATATGTCGTTTCTGGCACCTTTCCGTCTACGATACAACAATCAAAGCCATAGCAAATTAGCTTTTGTTGAATCTTGACGGAATCTAAAGAGGTTCGCTGCTTTAGCATTGGTAATGTCCGAGTATTTAACACTGCACATATTTGCAGCATTCAATATCTAGCACTGTATTGCATAGGTTTTCTCATGCTTTCATCCTTTGCATTTTAAAAATTAATTGCCAATAATTTAATAATTATTTATTAAAATAGTTTTTAATTTATTTATACCTTGAAGATAGTTATTTAATAAAGAATTTTAATTAAACCTTAAAAGTTTTAAATATTTAATTCTAACTAAAATTTTTAGTTCAAAAATAATTTTTCTAATTATTTTTTGTACGTTTCTTACACTCATTCATATTAATTTAAATAACCGCGAGTTAAAAATTAAAAATCCTGCAGTAAAGAGTTAATCATGTAGATTAATGCTACTATTCATTAAATGTTTTAAAATTGCTTAAATGGTACATAACTGGCACACAGCTCCGAAATTCCCCAAAAGTTCACCAAAAGCATTACAGAAATCTTTGCGATTTAAAAATGTTCATTTTATAGCCATGTTACTGATGTTTGTTTAAATGTTACATTTCTGAATTTTATGAAAGCGATAATCTTTATGAAACGATTTATTGATTGCTAAACTAAAATTTTTATTATTTGCTAAATAAAACTATTAACTGTATTAATTAGTGAGGAATTAAGAAAACATTCTTTATAATTAGCACCGTCAAGCACTTAAAATTTACATCTATAAAATTTTTTAACTCTTTTTGTAAAGTTATAATAAAATAACTTACATCTTGAGTCCTAGAGCTGACACTGGAACCTGTGTGGACCAGTCCGCTTGCATTAACGGCCACGAAGGCAAGACAGAGGATGGCTACCTGCAAAAGAAATAACGTTCCTTTGTAAAATCTGAGTTATGTTACCTGACATGTAATATGAACTTACATAAACTAAACTCTGAAATAGGAGAAATATTCATATTTAAAAGAAAACCCAAATATTTTGCCATTCTCATTTCTCATACCACAAAAATGAGCATCACAAACATCGTTCAGTACATTTTTCATTGAAGTTGTATCTTTTAAAGCTTTCGTCTTTCTTTTTTTCCCTCTTCATTACTTAATTGAATCTCGAACATTTGAATTCCGTTCATTTGAGATATTTCATTTTCTGAGTAACTAAATCATTCCTTTTACATTTTTCTTTTCTTAACTTTTTAAAATTAATTAGTTTACTTTTTAAATATTCAATTTTGTTCAGTAAAAAAATGTTAATGTTATCTTGAAGCATATTTTACTGTCATGATTTTTGTTGCTTTAAAACTATTCCATTCTGTGATAAAAATTGCCACGATATAATCACTTTTTGTTGGATCACTATTAATACTTTCAAAGTATTTTCCACCAAAAAGTTTCATTTCGGCTAAGATTTTAAGTTATTTGACTAAAGAGTAATAGAAAGCTTATTCACCGAAACCACTTGCACCATTCAGCTGCTTTCTAATTTTCGAATGCCAAAATCGACTACTAGGAAAATGAAAAGGGAACAAAACCAAAGAACGCATAAATAACTTTTTCGAATTCACTCGAGGGTTTGATTTGCGCTTATTGTTTCAAGTCAAACCGAAAACCGCAAGCGAGTTGAATATGTGTGACTAGGTTATTTTTTTAAATGAAACTCAATTTTCATTTAAAATTTTTAAAAAGGTTTTGATTGATTCAAAACCAAAAATGATGTCAAATAGCTGTCTGTCATTCAGTTCTTAATATAACTACTTAAATTTAGTTTAAATATAATATAAAAATAGATTAAAACATGATTTATAAAGATGTACGCTTATTAAAATTTTATTCTAATTTTTCGTTAAGAGCAAATTTAAACTTCAAGATAAATTTATAAAGTTTTTTGTTGTTGTATTCCCAAAAATATATTATTTCAACGCTTTCCAACACCTTAAAAAGTTATGAGCGGAAACAATTAACAGGTGAGAAATTTTGGATTAGTTCGAATCCTAAAAATAAGAAATACAAAATTTGAGTTTTTTTACAGAACTATTTGTTTATACAGAACTATTAGAATGTTGAAAATGAAACTGAATAAGAATGAAATATTGAATAGTTGGGTTTAAAGAAAGAATTTATGGCTTGTATTTATTAAAATTTAATTTGAATATATTATTAATATTTATATCTAATAAATGTAAAAATATTTAATTTAAAATTTATGTATTATTATATTAATGTGTAATTTTAAAATATTCATTTTTAATTCGATTTTAACTTTCCATATATAACATGACGTTCAAAATTTAAAAAATTTATTAAGTAGTTTTGGCATCCAAAAGAATATCTAACAGTGGTTTGCAGTAGTTTTTAAAGCTATTAACACGGGAAATTAGGTGAGAAATTTATATCTGATTCGAACTGTAAAACTTTTAAAACGACAAAGTTTAAATTATTACTCACTAAAATTCTCTGGGTCATTAATGACAGCGTTAATGAGTCAATTTACTGAGTAATAGGTAATTTAGAGACATTCTCTATTTCAGATGAAAAAAACTCTAATAGTTTAGTTTTAATAATCAGAAAAATCCTATTAGTTAGCAAAGCTATGAACATGAGAAAATAGGAAGAGTAAAATTTAAATCTGATTCATACTTAAAAATGAAAGAAAAGAAAAATTGTTGCTCGATAAATTTCTATGACTCATTAATTAATGGGTTATCATTTATTGCTTTAGAACCATTTTCCGCTTTCATATCAGGATAATTCTATTAGTTTTGTTTTAACAATAAAAAAAATGTTTTAGTCAACAAAGCTAGTAGTAGTAGTATGAGGGATTGGAAAGTGAGAAATTTAAGTTGTATTTACGCTGTAAAAATTAAAATTATTATCCACAAAAAAATTCTGTGACTCAGTAATAAAAGTATCGCTCATTAAGTATTTAAGAAGAATTTTTCACTTTCACATCAATAAAATTCCAATATAACACAAAATTCGATCGAAAGAGAGTAGAAACTCAACTTAGATTGAAGAAATGGTATCTCACCTTAGCGATCATTTTCGTTGGTTTGTATGTGCTCAATGGATGGAGTCCAAGCAATGTTTGATGTCCGAAAGCAAGTGGTCTCTCCTTATATACCAACTGACCGCAACAACAAAAAGAGTCCTTGCAAATACTGGTCCCAATATAATACGAGCTGACCAATAATCTAAAACATTTCATTCAAACGTAAACAAAGAACAAGAATGCAAGAGGGGAAAGGCGGGAAAAAGAAGGAAAAATTTGTTCCGAAAAAAACTGGGTGTGAATCTAGGCGAGGTGTTATTAGCTAAGTACAAGGGCCACTTGTTTTAGTTTAGTTATTTCTTTGCACCGTCGTTGCTTTTTTTTCCCTCTGATAAATATCTTCACTGGTAAAGCACGCACAATGCAGTGAAATCCTTCACCCCTGGTTCATTTGCTCTCTCTCGGAAGTTTGAAAACTTCGAATGTAAAGGGGTCGAGGAAAATTGAGAAAGTGAATGTTTCGGTTATTCCACGGAAATGATAGGTTAATTTCTTGTTTTTCTCTTATATAATAAATAGATTTTTAAAATGATCAAGTATTGAACAGTTCACCAGTGAGATGACGTTTGACCCCGGCAGTTTTGTCGTGCACCAGGCCCATGTATACGGCAGATGTTTGGTTGATTCGGGTCTCTAATTCGTGACCTTCTGCTCCCGAGGCTCAGACTGAGTCTCTAGGTCATCGGGCCCCTTACCAATTTGAGATGTGTACTATTAATAGCAGGTGTCTTAAAATGCAATAAACAGAACATGTGCCATATACATATTTAGTTAAACTGTATTGAACTCTCGTTTTGATGCAACACGGTGGCTATTTTGGGACGGACCAATTAATTTTGAGCAGTGGTTGGTTGACGAGGATGACACCGAATCCAGGACATCCTTCTTCAAAGTTCTACGCCACACCAACGAAAGGACCTTTGATACTGGCGTCAGATTTAACGTGCACCAAGCCCATTTATCCGATGATCTTTGCTGGAATCAAGTTCCCGAATTCTTATACAAGAAATGTTATATTGATTTCTCTTTATTAACTTGTATTTACTTTTATAATCAGCACTTTAATACGGTTGAAATCAATTTGCGCTCAAATTTTTAAAAAATATATTTCAATTTATAAATTTCAAATTTCGAGATTTTAATTTTATAATGTTTCGTTCCTTAAAAAATGCGAATTGAATTTATGATTTTAGAATGACAATGTTGATCGGATTTTTCAGATTTTAATTGCATGCCTTGTTTAATATTAATTGTGTTCATAGGGAAGAATGTAGCAATGAGAACAACGTGGAACAAATTTCACAAAAAAGTAAATCAAACTTTAAAGATTTATGCACAGCGGCGCTATCGCGTATTTTTTATGCATGGTTTTTTAAAAATAATTTTGGAAACATATGATACCCAACTTCTACAAAGTAGAGTGCCCTACCGATAAAAATAAAATTTTTACTTTTACGCAAGCAATATTTATAAAGAGAACAGATCCTGAATTTGTAATTGTCAAACAGTTCGATCTCGAGATTTTGATGGATGTCTACGTGTCTGAATAACCGGAGTCGAAAAAACATATGCTTCGAATTATGTCTGTGAACACGATAACTCAAAAGTGGAACAAGCTAGACGCATGAAATTCAGTATGTGGTCCTTGCATCAAAATCGTAAATCTGCATCACATTTCGGATCATATACTTCAACTGAAAGACTCTCTGTCTATCCATGTGTACGTATACCAGTACGTAATAATTAACCAGCGGGAGTGTCTCCCCTAAACTTTCTCGTATAATCCTACACATGTGGAGAAAAAATAAACTAAAAGGCAGTAAAACGAAGAAGCGTCCCTAACGCAGTTTGAATCGGAAGCTTGGAGGCGAAAGGCGTGGGTAGAAACGGAAAGGATTAGCACAAGTGAATTGCGCAATAACGGCCTCGCGTTATTGTGTGGTGAGAAAAGACAAATAGGCGATTTGAACAAATTTTTCAAACGATTGAAACGAAAATTGGGCACGGATCTACAATTAATGTTAGCACAGCTAATACCAATTTTTATTTATCAAAGCCGTAGGGACTGCGAGTTATAATGTTTAGAATTATGCGATTATGCAGACCGACAGACAGTCAACTCTTTGACGGATTTGGCCCAAGTTTTGATACGGACCTACATTCATGATGATAAAACTGTGTACCAAATTTTATCCATCTAGCGATTCAAGTTTTTGAGTTATAGAGTTCGCATGACCTCGAACATACAGACAGACAGACTTTCCTTTGACGGATTTTGTCCACAATTTGACAGAAACCTTCAAATTATGTTTAAATACCAAATTTCATCCCCGTAGCTCTAATAGTTTTCGAGTTATCGTGTTCACAGACAGACAGACATAATTCCGAAATTGTGTTTTTCGGACTCAGGGAGGTCTAAAACGTGGAGATTCGTCAAAATCTCGAGTTCGAATTTTTTGACGATTACAATACTTTCTCTCTGTATACTTCGTACAAGAGAAAGTAAAAGCGCAACAAGCTAGGTGGCTAAAATTTTACATGCGGCCTCCAAAATAAAATTGCAAATCTTTCAGAAATTTTGGACTAAAATAGTCGACAGGTAGAATGTCTATTTGTTCATACATGTGTACGTGAGCGCAATAACTCAAATACGCAAAGAGATAGAGAAATAAAATTTGGCAAGTGATCATTACCTCAAAATTGTAGACCTGCATCAAAATTCGGGTCAATTCCTTCAAAGGAAAGTGTCCAACTGTCTGCCTGTAAGTGTATGTGTGCGTGATTATGATAACCTACAACGACGACGAGCTAGACGAAAAATTGGGTAGGTCAAAATTTCAAATCTGTATAAAATTATAGCCCAAATCGGCCAAAAGAAAGATTTTTTTTTCTTTTCAAGATGCATATTCGCAATGCTATATATGACGAAGTAAAAATGACGTGTGACGTGGAAGTGTAACAAAATTAAACCCCAGACGCGCAATAGTGTGCAAGAATAAGAGAAAGTCAAGAGGAGGACTTTCCTCCAGATTATTCGTATTATTATTATTTTGGAACTTACTCTTTCACGTAGGCTCAAAATGTGGCAGTTCTTCACTTCAAAAAATAATTCCATTTAGAACGGAAGGATGATTAACGAAATTTTAGATGAATTGTTATGAATGAGCTTGGTTAACCTAATAGAAAAGACCCGGCTTCAGAACCGGAATGTTGCGGGTTTGAGCCTGGAAGACCCGCTGTGTATGCAGGTCTAGTGGAACTGTCAGGGTCAGTTGTTCTCCTGCTGGTTTGGCGTACAAGTTTGGAAAGAGGGATGCCGAATCAGGCGTCGTGTTCGATATTCGACCACGGTTCAAAAATGGCCCTCGCTTAGGTTTTAAAAGGGACATTAAACCAAATTACAACTAAGTATAATAGATATTTACTTAATTATAGATTTCTTTGATTTCTCCTATAGCTAATTTAAGTGCTGATTTTAGAGGAAACCAAACTGAAACGAAATTTATTTAATATTATTATTAAGCATATGGATTTCCACAAGTAATTCATAATGATATCACCCTATCGAAACACTTGGTTATCTGGCGTATTTGAATGACTGGCCGCCACGAAGAGTAAGTAACGCGCATACTGATATCAGTAACAAAATAGCCATCATCCCATACCGCAGGAGGTATGACTCGTCATCGGCGATGATAACACCACCATTGCTTTACCCTCCAGGGAACCGAGAAGCCGCTTACTTATCCGGCGACATCTCATCTCCGCATTTGAGATACCCCTAAGGAATGGATCTCCCCGGGTAGGAAGAAATGCAGTAAATGAGGATCATCTCGACTAATAATAAAGGAGAGAATGTGTGTGTGTCTGTCTGTCTGTGTGTGTGTGTTGGCGCTCTACAGGTCAGACCGCTGGACCTAGAGCTACGAAAATTGGCACAAAAATACTTTGGAGGGTGGGAATGTGCACCTCGGAGCCCTCTTTTGAAATTTTAATTAATTAAAAAATTAAGCGAAATTTTGGTGTTTTTCCCTATAATTTCCGAAATTATTACAGCACAAAAATCATTTTTACACCATCTGAAAGTACAAAAATTGCCTTTCCAATGGTATCAATTAAATTTCCCTGCAATGTTTTTCTAAATTTTTGAAAATATTTTTTTGGCATAATTTACAACAATACTTTTCTTTGTTGCAACGCATCTCAAACCGCTTTCATTGTTTAAACAAACATTTAATTGTATATTTCTCTTTCATTGTTGTAATCTGAGATAGGATCCTAATACATTTTGCTTTCATATCTTATTTCATCAAAATTTCTGTTAAATCTGTAAACAAAGCTGTCCTAGATATGGCTTTGCTTATATTAAGAAACTTATGGTAAAAGGTTATGGTTGCCATGTTTTCATTCTTTTCTCAGCATGTTTTAATCCAGCTAACATTACGCTGGCCATAAAATGTGCTGCGTCATTTTAATATTGAAATAAAATGCATATTTTACAAGAGGAGTAAGAAAGTGAGGATAGTGCCGACAACATGGAATTAGAGGTTACATAACATGGTCAGTTATTTGATTCCATTAGAACATTTATATAGACAATGAACAAAAGAGGTTCGAGGTCACTAATAGGAAATGGGTTAAATAATTACCAGAATCTTAAATTTAAATTTACGTTGTTAAGAGAACCACGAATATAAAATGATGCAAGATTCAGTTGAAATCATATTCCCGGCGAACAAGCTCTTCGCCGAAGGCAGCTAGTCTTTACTAAATACAAATTAAGGAGCTGTGTACTTAAAAAGGACTCGTGAAAAACAGTTTAAAAAATACCTTATCAAATGATGCCGGATGAAAGGTACAGGAAGGGAAAATAAAGGTTCTTCAAAGTAGTGATTTCGAGCAGTGGCATAACGACCGGAGGGTAAGGATGGTATAGATGACCGGGCGCCACTCTTAGGGGGAGCCATGGAGACAAATGCGTTTATGTCCCTTTTTAAAGTGAAATATCATGAGGGGGCGAAAAAATAATGGCATTCCTTGGGCGTCATTGATACTTGCTAAACCAGTGATAACGCATGAGGGCGAAAATATCACATTATGTCCCGGACGCATATTTACAAACCCTACCCTGATAGAACTAAGGCAGAAAATCAGACATTATGATTGGCTCACTTCGCCGAGAGCCGATGACGTCGTTCTTTGCTCTCGTATGGAAATTATAACAAAACAAGCCATTGAATGCGGACTTGGAATTAGTTTAGCTTTCTGTTGCTTGGACTACAACCTTAAAAATAACCCTTTGGCTTAAAAATATTACAACCCACGGAAGAATGTTTTCTGTGCTCAGCACTGGGAAAACAGAGAAAAGTAGAACGACTCTTGTTTTGTTATGATTGCCGTACGCTACGTGCGAGAGCTGAAAACGACGTCACTGCCCCTCGTAGCCAATGATATTGGCTGATTTCCTGCCTCAGTTCTATCAGGGTAGGGTTTGTAAATATGCGTCCCGGACGCGAGCTACCCTCGCTACGCCACTGGTTTCGAGCACGCAGATTTCAAGAAAGATAAAACTGAAATGAAAAGCAAGCATTAGTTTGCATTAAGGTATTCCACGAATTGATGAAAATCTAGCCACGCGCCAAAATGGAAGAAAAGCATTTTTTTCCTCCCTTGTAATCCCACCATGTTACTTTCTGGTATAAGTAGCATATAGAGAGAAAGTATCGCAATCCTTCAAAAATTCAACGTCGAGATTTTGCTTTACAATTTCGACGCTTTATGCTATTCTGGAGTGTGAAAAAGATACTCATTGGTATTATGCATGATTGTTTGTCTGTTCGTGCGTAAATGAACAAGATAACATAAAAACGTGACGAGCTGAATTGTTGGAATTTGATAGTCTTCCATATATTGAGACATTAGGTCTGCATCAAATTTCGGTCCAAATCCATCTATAGAAAAAGGTGCCTTTCCGTATCACACACTCGATTTCCTTCACCGTAATGTAAACTAGACAAAAACAAGCGGGAGTGGTCTCCCCTAAACTTTCTCGTATACTTTCTAAGTGGAGATTCGTCAAAATCTCGAGTTCGAATTTTTTTTTGACGATTACAATACTTTCTCTCTATATATTTCGTATACGAGAAAGTGAAACAAACAAACAAACCTGAAATCAAATATCTGTTGCCACGTTTCAAAAAAATATTACTTTGAAGCAGTGCGATAAAATAGGCAATGCAATGAATACTAAAGCGAAAATTCTGCTTTGGAATTGAATTCCCAAGAAAACAATTTATACTACCACAACCGTAACAATTGTAAAAGCGAGCAAACAAAAGATTTGCTGAAATAATGAGATCGGTTTGAATTTTATTTACAACAATAAAAAAATTGTTACAATTTATGTTCGAAAACATTATTTATTGTTGTAAATAAAATTTCCAACAATAACAGATTGCTACCAGTACTTTGCGCATAAGAATCGTATTAAAAGAAATTGAATAAGCAATTTGAACGCCCCTTTTCGACGGATTTGGCCCAAAATTTTACACGGAACTACATTCATGACGATAAAACTGTGTACCAAATTTTATCCATCTAGCTTATTCAAGTTTTTGAGTTATAGCGTTCACATGACCGCGGACATACAGATAGACAGACTTCCCGTTGACGGATTTTGTCCCAAATTTGACAGAAACCTACAAATTATGTTTAAAGACCACATACCAAATTTCATTCCCGTAGCTCTAATAGTTTTCGAGTTATCGTGTTCACAGACAGACGCACAAACAGACAGACATGATTCCAAAATTGTGTTTTTCGGACTCAGGGAGGTCTAAAACGTGGAGATTCGTCAAAATCTCGAGTTCGAATTTTTTGACGATTACAATTCTTTCTCTTTGTATACTTCGTATACGAGAAAGTAAAAAGGCTGAATATATACAAATTTTCAATATATGTGTTTTGATCAATTTCCACGCTTTAAGCCACTCTGAGTGCGTAAAAGATACTTTTCAGTATTATGCACATAGAATAAAAATTCCATTCACATTGAATAAAAATATTAAATACAATTTCCATTTACTCCTTTTACCTTCATAAGTGTTCCTACTACCAGTGAAAATATTAACTGTTAGCCCTTAATATTTATAGCCCTTATCTATACTTGCATAGTGGCGAAAAAAATCGTCGAAATCAGTCAGTTGTTAAGCTGGAGGACTCGGTCAAAGTTTTATTTTGAGATATCTCTTGAAAATGGAGGGTAGTGGGGGGCAGGTGAGCAGTGATGACGTATCTAAGAGTCATGAGCTTTCATACGAAATAAATATTGGAGAAATCTGTACATTAGTTGAGGTTGGGGAGCCTCTGTCAAGGTTTTTCTCCGTAGAGAACGTATAGTGAAGTAGGGCTTTGAGATTTCTCTCGAAAATGGGGGATGGGAGGGCAGACGAGCATTGATGTATCTAGGGATCAAAAGCTTTAATATGTTACAAAAATTTGCAAAATGGGCCCTGAGGTTGGGGCTGGAGGACTCGTTCTTTGGTTTTTAAATTATTTTAAATATATCGAAGAATTAATTAATTGAATAACACACAGAGATTTGTGATTTTATTATGACATTATATTTACTGAAATATGCGGTTTGAAAATAAAATAAAAATTCTTTTTGTCTGTTAATATGATTTCAAACAACTGTGTCCCAAAATAGTTCAAAAGTTTGTTTCTACGAAAGAAACGAGCTCTTCTTTTTCAGCGTTCTTAACACTGAAAAAGACGTATTTTTAAAACCATATTTACCGAAAATAAAATACTACAAAAACTCTGCGGTTGCGAGCATTTACATTTAAAGTAAAAAGAAGCTGAAAACTAGATAATTCAAACCTTGATTTCTAACTACTGTATTCCTTGAAAAGAATACTTAACCGTTATCGAAATATCTACATCACGTTCACCTTCTAAATCGACTTTCGCTTTTCTCATTGTGATCTTTATCATAATTCTTTTACTACAACTGATGCACAGTTCTTTCAGTTCACATTTTAGAAGTAGGTTCGTTTTTCATAAAGTGGTATTCTTGCTTTTTAAAAAACTGGTTACTACTACTGATATTATCTTTCTGTTTATTTATGCGTTAGTATAGTAGGCAAAGTGTATTTCCTCTTATCTGCCAAATAAGGAACTGCCAAATTAAAAGGATGTACAGCGATTTTTAATGCAATGAACAAATGAAGATAACCAGCGATAGTGTTCTATCCCCGACTCTCCCGTATACTGACACAAAATGGCGTGTTTTATCCTCGTAATATAGTGAAGAGAAAAGAGAATGCATTTTAGACGTCTTCCCGTAGACCGACAGAGTCAAACTTTTAAAACAGATCTAGAAATTGGTGTCACTATACTCCAAGCTATATTTGATTACATACCAAATCTTAATTATTGTTTAGCAACGGATTCGGAAACCCTCCGCACCTTTGCGCATGCGCCGGGCGGAGTTATTTTCATCAAAATAGGGGGAAAGTGAAGAATGGAAGGATGATGTTTACATTTTACTGAGCGTGATCTAACAAAGAACTCCGGAAATGCGCTCATACGACCCATTGCCTGACACCCCTTTCCGGTGTAAAATCGTCCAAAAGTGGTAGTCTCGGAATCCGTTGCTGATCAGTATCTAGAACGTTTGTGTTTTTAAGTTATCATGTTCAGATACACACGGAAGGACAAACAGAGAGGCGTTATAGTTTTGGACATATTTTTTCAAAAAATAGACGTACAATTTTGATGCAAAGATCGCACACTAAAATTCCTACATTTAGCTAGTTAAGTTCTTGAGATATTCCGTTGACGAATAGAAAGTCAGATAGACAGTCAACCTACAGATTTGGCAGCAAATTCGATGCAGTTCTGGTAATAAAACGAGATGCCAAACTTCATTCATCCAGTGGATTGCATTTTTGAGTTATCGTGTTCACATGAACACAGACGGACAGCAGACAGACTTCCCGTTGACGGATTTCGTTCAAAATTCGATGCAAATCTACAATTTTTATGTCGACTCCACACTCCAAATTTTATTTGTCTAACTCGTTCTTTTTTTTTTTTTTTTTGAACTTTTATGTTCACAAGCAGTTAGACATGATTCTAAAAGAAAGAAAAAAAAAATTTTGAACTGAGGCAAGTCTGAAACGTGGAGATTCATCAGAAGAAATTCGAGATAAAATTTTTGAGGATTCTGTACGTTGTTCTTTCTATTCTATGAAGCTTTCTAATACGAGAGTTGAATTAATTTTGTTTATGTACAGTATAAGACTGATACTGTAAAATAACGGTGAAATTCCATAGGAATGGTCAAAAGTTGGAATAGTTTGTTTCGAAAGCAATTTATTTTAAATTACTCTATTATCTGTCATACAATGGTCAATTGACCTTTCACGTGCGCTAAATAGTTGTCATATTAATCGTTCTAGTTATTTTTGAACACTTTGTTGATGCACATGACTGATTTCGCCATCACACGATGTGACGAAAACTTATATCGGTGTATCTAATAAGCAGAAAACTGTATGTCAAAGCCGGTTCCATTATCGATGAGCTTTTAGGTCCCTGATTAGTTTCCTGATTTAGTTTCCGTCTAATCCATCATTAAGAGGTAACGTTTATTAAATACGAAAACCGCCTTGAACTATGGAAGAGGAATTTCCAATAGGTAAGCAACATGTAGATCCTTACGATATCATAATTACACTCAGCTAATAAGTTCGGTGATTTAAGATCCAAATAATTGCTGAAGTAAGATAATGAAATAAATTATTTAATATATTAAACTGTAGCTGAAATATTTAATCACTATGATTAACTTTTACATTTAATCTTTTTCTCATTTTTTCCACTTTCGCATAGACGAAATATACAAAGAGAAAGTATTGTAATCCTCAGAAACCTCGACTGCGAGCTTCTGATGAATCTACACGTTTCAGATCTTTCCGAGTCCAACAGAAAAACCATTTTTTAAATAATATCGGCTATGAACTCGATAATTAGAAAACGGAATGAGCTAGACCAGGATTTCCCAACCTTTTTTCTCTCGCTTACTCCTTAATTATTCTTTTTGTTTTCTCGTATCCCCTACTATCATGTCCAACTCCCCCCTCCCAAGCATAAGTCTATGAGAAGAAGTTTCTATCACTAATGTTAAGGTTAGCTTAAAAGTGAAATGACTCGAATTAATAACATTTGCAGAACTTATTTTTGATTTTACATTTTATTCCATCTTCACAATAGTTTTAGTTCAAAGCCAAAGCTAATGAAACCAGTATTGTAATGATTTCGTTTTAACGTATAAGGATGGCTAAAAATTACACTCCGGAATAATCAACTGTTCAAGTGGTATAGTTATTAATAACAAGAAATATATATTCACTTGGAGAAAAGAAAATTCTCTAACTTTTTAATCCCTTATGTTTTCTTGTTTCCGCCATTAACAAATTTGATTTCGTGGGAACCTCTCAGCTAGACGAGTGAAATTTGGTAAGTGGTCGCTTTACAAAAATGAGATTTGCATTACATTTTGCGTGAAATTTGTCTAAGGGATGCTAGTCTGCCCAGTAGCGGCCAAAGATCCGAACAACTGTCCAAAATTCTCACTTTAATATTATTATGTCATATTTGCAGGTAAACATGAATATTTCTAAGTAAATGTTTACTTGTCAATTAGAAAACAGACATTTAAGAATTTCAAAAAATACGTTGGTTGAGGGGGGCGCCATATTGTAGCCTTGCCCGGTTGGTGAAGTTACTTCAGACCACTTCCGAGTCTGTCTGTGTGCACCTGAAAAATTATTCAAAAACGCAAGTGTAAACTGGGAAGAAGAATTCTCCAGAAAATTATATTTTAGAAGTGAAATCTAAATGGTCGTCTTTAATGTTAATCATTTATTGATAAGTAAAATATTAGGCTATCCGGGACATTCATTTCAAATTTAGGAACAAAAAAGCCGGAACAGTTCCGGGTAATCCGGGACGCCTTATCATCTCATAAATCTGGGGGATCATCTAATAAATATGTTTTTTAACATTAGGTATTTACTTACAAGGAATATTTGAGTATTTAAATCAAATTCGGAAGAAAATCGAGTCACTTTTTCTACCTGGGACAATCAGTTAAAATTCGGGACTGTCTCGGCTAATCTGGTCGCATAGTTTAGAACTCTGTACAAGAAAGAAGCACTACGCAGGAATTCTATATCCAAGTCGTTTAAAAAATGGAACGGAACGAGTTCTGTCAATCATACGTTAAGTGACGATTTATTTTTTACCCTGAAAACGGGACAACTACTCATTTTTAAGTAATAGTTAGTGTGGCCATTTAATTTCTCTCCTGAAAACGGGACATCTATTTTTTTGTGGGGGGGGGGGGATATAAAAATGTTGAAAAGTGTTTTCAGTATTATTGAGAAAACGCATATTTCTTATTATTACAGTTTTTAGTTATTAATGAACAAAATATAAATGAACATGTAAAAATGAAGCTAATGAAATAAATGAGGCTACCAACGGACTTTTTGACTTTTCGCGCTTGTTTTAGAAATAGTCACTTGATTGCTCCGTAGCGAGGGTAAATAGCGCTGGGGACATAATCTGAGTTTTTCTCTCGGGTACGTAATGGCTGAACAAGTACAAATGTTGCCCAGGGCACGGTATTATTTTTCACATATTTGGCTTTAAAAAGTGACATTAAAATGCTTTAATATTTTCCCGCCATGGCGCTTCCTAATACTGGAGCCCAGGGCAACTATAGCCCACTTGGCTCCCGGTCACTACACCATTAAATTACAGTCGGACCTCTATTTAACGAACCTCTATTTTGCGAACTTTTTTTTGGAACCAAGAACATTTTGCGAATTTCTTCGTAAAATAACTTCCAAATAGCGAAGTGCATTCTCTATTTAACGAACTTTTTCTTGTGATCCAATATTTTTTTTCTCCCTATTTCTCAAAATATTTCTAAACATTCTTTCTTTTAACACATTTTATGGTGATCAATGACCTTGAAGTTGGAAAATGTCAAAGCGAAAGTGCTTGATCATCAGAGAAAAAAAATTTAATTCTTCATGAGGTGGATAAAGGCGTGTAAAATAAGGGATATTGCTTTAAAATTTGGTATTCCTCCAGACAGCTTACAACCATAATAAAAAAAATCGTGATAAGATACAAAATTATGATTCATCGAATTCTTGTTCAAAACGTTTAAAAGCATGTGCCTATGAAGATGTGGATGAGGGAGTTTTGAAGTGGACAATGTGAAAAATAAAAGCAATACAGCAATGAATTGCGATGAAGACGAAGATGATGAAGATGGAAATGACCATGATGCAGAAATCAACAAACCTTCGTATGATGAAATGCTAAAATTCATTAATTTTAATATAAAATTATTTTTTTACTTGAAAATTCAGTGTATTCCCGGACAATGTTTTGTTTTATTCTTGTTTTCCTTTCAGATTTCTTTTTGATGAGTAAAATACATAAAACAAATAGATATTAATTTACAAAATAAAGGTATGATGAATTACTTTTCTAATAATATTTAGTGTTTATGAATTCAAAATCTGTTTTGTGTAGTTTAGAGTATTTTAAAAGGTGAATCTCTATTTAACGAATTTTCCATATAACGAACTTTTTTCGGGATTTAGCGACTTCGTTAAATAGAGGTCCGACTGTAGTTTCTTTCTGAAAACGGGACATTTCAGCGTCCTAAGGCTACGCTTGGGGACAACGGGATAGTCCTGTTCAGAACGGGACGTATGGTCACATTAATCATACGCCACCGTCTGGTCGTCCACGTGTAAGTTAAAAGAGAAAAAATAACTAAAAAAATGTGTTTTTTCTTTATAATCATTTTAACAATTACTTTCTCTCACATCTACTTACAAGGTTAAAACTATTTTAAATTGCTCGGTAACTTTATGGACATCTCGTATTATAAACTACAGTTCATGGCTATATAAGAACTTCAAGATCCATTTTCCAATCCATTTCGAAATTTTTATCAAAAAAAACACGAAAACCTACTCCACTTATTAAAAATAAAGGATAAAAAAAGCGTAATACTTCGAACCACATATTGCATACTGAATTCTTAATCGCGCTTTTCACTTTGATGCATAGCATTAACATTCGATGGTTTTCATATTCTAAGTGGCCACAATAAAGGCGTGTTAAAAGACGAGAAGAAAAAAGGCTGCGCGCATGAAATATTTATATGAAAGATATCATTTCTACGGAATATTTTCAATCCATTAGGTGTGCTATTTTACTCAGAAATCCATTTTAAAATGCGGCAAGTTGAAAAGCGGTTCAATATTGCTCCATTAAGCTGTTACTTAAGGCCAAAAGCTATCTTGTTAGCGGGTTTCTAAGGTCACGGATGAAGGTGAGAGTTCCATAACAATCCGTAACCAATTTACAAATCGAACAACGCTTACATCCTTGAGAATGCCGCGCCATTAAGCTGTGTTTTGCTACAGAGATGAAGGTCGCATTCCGCATGCTGAGATTTTCATTCGAGTAAAACGAAAAAGAATTTCAACTACTGAGTATTGACAGCATGGGAAAGTTTAAGCTAATCGAGAGAGTTTCATGGGAAAATTTACCATTTCGATTAGCAGGCAGTTATTTGAATACTATGTCTTATATGCAATAAATAAACAAATTAGAAATTATTATCTTGGAGTGGAATCTGGAAATTTATCCAATAACAGTTTATTTGTCTGATGCATTTGACTTCGGAAGTTAAATTGCAAGCGACCTGAATCCAGGACTGGGTAGAGTAGTCTCGATTTTAGACACATTGTCCCGCGGACTGAAAAAAAGCTTAGGTTTTGTCCCGACTTAGAATAAAGCGTTCCGAAATGTTCCGGTTTTTAGCTTTAAACAAATAGTTCATATTAATTGTTTTAAAAAAAGATTAAATGTATTTAATTTTTAAAAATTAACTTCTGAAGAATGCTTCTTCCTAGTTTTTTACTATAAGTAGAATATAGTCACCCTATTTTTAGTAAATAATCCCAGTCAATAATATAAATCATTGGAATATTATTTAATTGCTTGTATAGGCCCGTGGCATCATTAATGTGTATGGTTAAGTGACCTGACGACTTACTGTCCTGCTCTGACACCTCCTCCCCCCTCCAAATATCTAGATCTTCTCGTGTTCAGGATTAGAAAATCAAGTTACTTTAACGTTGATACAGATATTTTATGGGTTATTTTTCGAATGCTTCTACACTTTTTTGAAATAAATTAAAATCATCTTATTAAATGAATTACTCAACACCTTTCTAATTAAATAAAATTTTACATTTAGACAACAAATGATACAAATTTTTAACTTTCAGTTAAGAAATAATTTTAATTGGTATAAGAATATGCTCATATACTGCCCATTTAATTATAAAAGCTTTAATATTTTATGTAAAGTTATTCCTTTAGGGAAAAATTAAAAAAAAATTATTAATAAGAATTGGTGATGGTTGATCTAATATAGCACATCTAACCCAGTCCATGAGTTAAAGACTTGAGATAAAGGGAGAAATGTAGCATCTACTATTGATCAAAACGGCCCTGGAAGCACCCGGGTATAAAGAAATCGGACTTAGCTCCAACATTTGGGGATCAATTGCCTGCCTGTAGAGCTTTCAGGAAAAACTAGTGCACAAAAAAAACCAAGAAAGCGTCCAACAGTTAGCCCGACCAGTGTGAGTAATGCGTTGCTAAAACACACAACGATCTATCAATTTTTGAATACATTTTTGATTAATGCTTCTTAATAGCACAGCCAGAGGATACAACACATATCTTTCTTCCTCCGATTCTTATTCCTGAGTCAGGCCATGCCATGCCTTACCCCACTCGGGTCCTGAGTAATCATTTGTTTCAACGTTATATCCTTGAAGATTCCTAATCAATGTTATATATATGTTATTATATATATGAAGATTCCTTAATCAATGTTATTTTAAAAATTCGTGAATGAATATTGTAATAAAATTTAATCAATCAATATTACATTTAAAATCTTAAATAACTTGTAACGTCGACAAACTTAGGAGGCAATAAAATCGTTTATAATTATAAAAAGATTTGGCTAGTCGGACAAACGTCTTGTAGGAAAAATGACAACGTTCAAACGTCAGACATTACATTTTTAAATATGAACTTTTAGATCCCTAATAGCTGATCTCTCTTTTTTCCTTTTTTTATGATTGCATGTCTGCGCATAACCAAGTTAGATATATTATGACTTTATCCATTCAAAAAATATTTTATTTAAAAAAAGAAATATTTCTCGCTCTCTAATTCACCCATTATCTTAAAAAATTTATTTCTTATGATTTTGACATGAATATTTTACAGCTGTAGAATCATTGGAAATTGAATGACTATCTTCCTTATAGTAATAATTTTGTAGTCTTCGAAAAATATAAACGGGGTTTGAACGAAATTATTTTGTTATTTCTCTAAAAAAATTTTACATTACATTTCGGATAAAATGCATCTGTTTTAAAGACATTTCTTTTGTCTATTGAATTTTTTAAAAATTGAGAAAAAAGATCAATTCTACATTATGAGGGGTTTTTTTTCCAAAAAACAGCTCCACCTACCATCTATCGTGAACTTATATGTACAGAGCACAAGACCTCGTTTTGTCCAGGTAAAAAACGCATTATTCTTTTTGCTGGTAAATTCCAGTCGATTATCTATGTTTGTTGCCCTCAATCGCTCCACTGTCTTTCAAAGGATTGTTATTTCTTCTGTGATGTATCTCAAGGAAAGAAGTCCATATATATCCCACCACAAATATAAAGCATATTATAGGTAGAATGCAATATCTTTTTCTGGAATTATCCGATTATTAGATAAATTATGGTAGAGGGACCGGATTTTCTGTACTTCAAACCAGAATACTCCAGGTAGTGGGGGTAGGGTTAGTCCAGGACGGAAAGTGAAATTCCGTAATGTCCCGGATGATTCGGGACATTTGGTCATCAAAAGTTAGGGAAAGGTTGCCACATTTGTACCACCTAAAACTTTTTAATGTTTATTGATTAAAAGGTAAATTTAATAGAAAATTGGTGTAGAATTTTATCTGTAGTTTATTTATCTACAATACAATGTAATTAACTTTTTAAGAAGTACACTTTAAAGTAGAAAAAAGTAGCATAAAATAGTGAGTCATCGGTTCAATTATGGAAACTGGTTTCCCAAATTGGACCAACAATTTCTTTAAGTACAAGCACAAGTATTTTTTGATTCTCAAATTGTAGATTGGTATCAAACTTTTTATTCAATCGATCAAAGGGAACGGTACAGTGCTTACTCGATTTTCAGTGGCGTAGGAAGGGTAAGTTGCACCCGGGTTATATTATGATTTTCCGCCCCCCCCACTTTATAATCAGTGACTTAGCTTGTGTAAAAGGCGCCCGGGGTATGGTACGTCCGCTCCCATCATATCTGACTTTAAAAAATTGACATAAATGCATTAATGTTTTGCCTATGGCCATTGGCATAGGAAGAGTACAGGGTGGCAATTATCGAGCTATATGAAAAAAAAAACCTTGATAACTTTTGAATCGTTGGCGAGATTCACTTAAAACTTGGCGATTGAATGCAGGGCATGTTGGGATTTGTTTTAGCACGCGCACCCTTATTGTTGTTGTTGTTTATTTGGTTCCAAAAGTGGTACTGTTCAGAAACGGATTCCGGGAGTACCACTTTTGGACGATTTTACCACGGAAAGGGGTGTCAGGCAATGAGTCATATGAGCGCATTTCCGGAGTTCTTTGTTAGATCACGCTCAGGAAAATGAAAACAAAACCCTCCCATTCTTCACTTTCCCTCTATTTTGATGAAAACAACTCCGCCGGCGCATGCGCAAAAGCGCGGAGGGTTTCCGAATCCGTTGCTAAACAATAGAGGGGAAGAATTCTTCCTCTCGGTTTAAACATGATTCATCCTGTGAAAGAAAATTTCAGAAACTAAACGGTACATCAAGAGCAAAAGTCTGATAAGTTTATAATTTTTCCGCCTTCCACTTCTATAACTCCTCGTGCAAACCGAAATAATAAATCTTTTCGCCGGAGGAAATTTCGTTTCATTCTTTTTCTCGCCTTTATTTTCTCTTATCATTCATTAAATTAATTTTTCATTCAATTATTTTGTTCATTTTAATTTTCTGTTACCAAATTAAGGAAAAAGTAGTGTAGTAAAAGTTGAGATAGAGACTTCTTCTTAAGCTAACTTTACTTAAAAGCTAAGTTCTCTCAATCTGTTTTTTAATTGAAATATTTATTTTTAAGTAAAAAACTGCCGGGATGGTCACGCTAATCTGGAATGTCTGCTCATTTTATCTACGTACATTGTTAAACAAAGTACATATTTTTCATCATAACTGAGTCAAACTCGAATAATTCATAATATATTTGTAAGAACAATGTGACTTTTGTTAGTTTCCAAATACAATTTATTTATATACACAGATAATATAATTTAATACTGAAAAAAAATTTCTCTGCCACAAACAAACAAGAATTCTTTTAAAGGTTTGCTTTCTGTTAATCCTGCTTCTAAAAGGAGAATAAAAAACCTTGTTGATGTTCTAGAACATTGCTTCTTAATCTGTAGACCCCGACCAATAACTTTTGGATCACATAAATTTTAGGAATACATGATTTTTCAATTTTAGTAGTAAAAAATAAGTAAAAACGCATCTTATTAAAGATACTTTATTAAAATTTGTCGAGTAAATATATTAGATTAAATACAGTAGAGTCTCCCTACAACGAAGTCTCCCTACAGCGATTTTCTCCCTATAACGAAATTTTTAATCGGAATGTTAAATAACATTCAAAATATTCACCATATAACGAAGTGGTTTTCTCCTTATAACGAATTTTTTCAGACCTTTATCTTTTCGATTTTTGTCATTTTTGAAGAAAATTGCTAATTCCTGTGCAAACAAATCGCTCACACGTGCCTGTTTCTGGAACGTCTCGCATTGTTCATTTCAGCGATAACAAATAACAATAGAATGCTATGTGAAGGGTAATGCATTTGTGGGGCCCTGGGTTTCTACAGAGGGAGCAACATTTCTACGGGTCAAGATTCCAAGAACCGGGGTGGAGCGGGGGTGGAAACAGCAAATGGATGTGACAATACGCATTTTATGTTTATCCGTACTAGTACTTATTATTCTCTAAATTGGTGAATTGTCTCCACTTTTGAGCATTTTATTTATACAATAAAAATTAGTATAATTTTAACAAATTTAAAATAAATATTACTTCAAGAAAGTCATAATTGAATTGAATTATAATTGAAAGTCATAATTAAATATTTTTGAACTTATCGCACATACTAAAAGGTTTGTAACATTTACAAATAACTGCAAAAATCTCTAATCTCCGTATAACGAAATTTTCTCTATAGCGAATTTTTCAACTGGAACCAAGCGATTTCGTTATAGGGAGATTTCACTGTGTTTTCCATTTATCATAGGTTGAGGTTTCATTTGCACGCTTTATTTTCGTGAACAAATCATTTTTGAAATAGTGGATGTTTAGAGTTTAACATGCGATTCCTAATTCTAGTATTGCCTTAAAATTTGACATATTTTTGTTGATTTTTACGTAGGGAAGATATTCGTTTCAAAAACTATATCTAAACCAAAACTAAAATCATTTTAATTATTATATCAAAGGTCGTTGTTATTATTTTTCACAATGTAAAAGTTAATTTAAAATTACATATTGGCAAAAATATTTGTTCCATTAGAAATAAGAAAGTTCACAAAATATGAGAAAAAATTTTGTTGGCAGCTTCATGAAACGACACCTTTCTAACCTCACTCTTTTTCGAGTTATTTTAAAATTTAAATTTTTCACAACACTTTTTCCATTGGCTATTAATTTCTATTCCAAATTAGGTTCGTATTAAACAGAGATAGAAAGCAAATTGAAAATTAATGAGAAAATGTAAGTAGATTCTTTGAATTTAAACAAGGCGCTATGGATATTGGGAAGTATGGAGTTGTGCCTGAACAGAGCGTCATAAACCGGGACTCCCCTGGCTAATTACCATTGACACTAATAGTAGCATGTTCTTAATGTTGAAAAGAATAACGACACTAAGAAATGCCATTATCTACTAAAATTGGGTGGCCAGAATTCTGTCTATTTTGATAAAATGGAAATATATATATATATATATATATATATATATTTCAAAAAATCAAGTTTAGTTTTCAAAAGTTTTTTCTGAATTTTTTTATGTGCGCTTCCCCCTCTGGGCAGCTTGTGTCGGCTTGGGCAAATAAATGAATATGATTTTTTTTTTATTTATGAGTAAATCCAAAAAATCAAGAACGTTTGATTCAAAACCGGAATAAATCAACTTTTCAAGTCTGTCAATAAATCATTTTTTAAATATAACTTTTTAAATATGAACTGTTTGCTTTTGAGTAAAAATCCGGACAAGAAATTCAGTCTGACACATGAAGACAAAAATCGACATGTCCATATGAAGAATACCAGTCCTGGCACATTTGGAATGTATGGTCACTTCAACGTTCCGAAACCTGAAAAATCGAAATTTTCACCGCAATATATAAAATGCTGTTGTTTTTTATTCTTTCGAAAAAAATATCTTCACTATCTAA
Organism: Araneus ventricosus; assembly: GCA_013235015.1. Lineage (NCBI taxonomy): Eukaryota > Metazoa > Arthropoda > Arachnida > Araneae > Araneidae > Araneus > Araneus ventricosus. Next base: position 78,310 of record BGPR01002750.1, on the reverse strand, counting down.
AATTGCATATGAAATATGTAAAAATGAAATTCAAGTGTCATATTTTTTTGTTTTAGCGCGAAAGAATTTCCTGCATTCACATCTTTGTGAACCGAAACTTCTGAAGATAACGCTACCTTGAGGTAGCTTTTTCATTTCATATACAACCCCTTACACTAATTCTATCTGAATTACTTACTCTATTGCTTTAAAAAAAGACAGGTATGTTTTGAGAAAACTCCCTTTCATTCAGCCCCACCCCTCTCTCACGAAGACATATAGCCACCTGTAGCTCTGACCTTCACCTAAAAATGTACCCACGCCGTCTCAGAAACACCGTTAGTCAAGCGGAGGGGATATTAAATCAGTGCTCCATCCCCACTATGGACGTCCTTCACTAAGTTCAGATCACTCCTCCATCAACAACAATGGTCTCATGAAAAACTTCCGGGAATTCACGCCCTTCGAAAAAAGTTACTCGTGATTTTATTTCTACGGATTGCTTGCAGAAGATTGTAAAGAACATAGTTTGGAGACTATCCGTTGTTTTTTCTTTGCTGGTGTTTTATTTCATGAGTTGGTCGTGCCAGTCCCTACTTAGTACTCGCTTTTCTTCGCGCTAATCGATTTTTGGAGTATTATTTGGGACGCGTGTTTCTGAGATTTTCATCAGAGGTGAAAGTGAATAGCCTAACTAAATGGTGGATTTTGGATACAGGAATAAAATTGCGCCGTTGCGAAACTTGAAATTCTTCTTCGACCACATGCTGTGCGAGCGATTTGGAGTGTCAGGAGTTTGTTGGTGTAATTTTGTTTTCTTCAATTATCATTGTCTAGTAGGTGTGGGCCAGTA
>BGPR01002750.1:55646-77468 GCA_013235015.1 Araneus ventricosus | reverse complement strand
GCGCTGGAGGTATATTAAATCTCTCATTTTGGCATATTTATTACTAAAAGAATATTTAATCGCTTTCACGTGCCCACAGAAAATCATGACGGCGTCTCTTTGGCACCAGACTTTTTCCCTGAAACGCCTACGTAACTTATTAAAAATACCCAATATTCCCTTCACTTTGATCACGTGTCAATATGTTATTCCCTTATCCGAGAGAATACAGGGATTTCTGTGCACTCTCGCTTGTAACCTAAACGGAGATGCATGTATATCCACCACTCGCCTATTGATAATAAAATAAGAGGTAGTTATTTGCTCGGCCTGTTTATTTTCAACGACTACAACCACGAATTCGTTATATATATATATAAAATGAAAGCATGTAGCAGAATTTTGAGGATTGATTGGGGTTATATACATCATACCTATCTGTCTAATAAAAAAATGTTGTTCTTTAAGTATGTTGTAAAATAGTGGCCATTATACTGTTATTCAGGAATTTAAGTTGCATTTTGGTTTTAAGTTTCTTTTGTTTATCATGCAAATATTTAGTCTGTGATATCGCTTAGGATAAAATCTAGAGTAAGTATCATCTTCGAGACAAACAAATGGTAAGACTGTCTATTATTTCACTTCATATCTCAGTCCAAATTAATTTTTTAATAAATGTGAGTATTAATTTAATTCAAAACCTTTTATACCATTACTTTGCATTTTACTTAATTATTTGAACGTTTAAAAATAATTTTAACACTGATAAATAGTCAGCCCAATCAAATATCACAATAGTTATTTCTTCATTAGCAAATTGTTTATCGACATAGATTGCTACAATAATTGAGATCCCATGCTGGAAGCTCATTCAGGAATTCAAATGTCCTTGAAATTGCTCCGAAATCGATATTGAATTATTGTACTAATTGGTATTTTACATTCTTTTTCATATGGGCCCAACTAAGATATCAGTTTCCAATGCAAATAGTTTGCATATAAATTCAAATCCTTTTTCTTATCGATCACTGAAGTGGCGCATGTAGTTCAAAATATGTTGATTGCGCGCAATTATGTTTGAGAAAAACTTAAAATATTTTTCTTTTGTAATCTTGCTTTCTAGTATAAACCATTCCACTGTTCATCTTAAATGACAAAGGCACACTCTTTTTATTATGCTAGCCGCCTTCAGGGACCAGCTTGTTCGCCGGGAATATGATTTCAATTCAATCTTGCATCATTTTATATTCATGGTTCTCTTAACAACTTAATTTTAAACTTCAGATTGTGGTAGATATTTAACCCATATTCTATTAGTGGCCTTGTTGTTGTTGTTCTGTTCATTGTCTATATAAATGTTCCTAATGGAGTCAAATAACTGACCATGTCCAGTAACCCCAAATTCCACGTTGTCGGCACTATCTTCACTTTCTTATTATTCTTGTAAAATATGCATTTTATTTCAATATTAAAATGAAGCAGCATATTTTATGGCCAGCGGCGTGTTAGCTGGATTAAAACATGTTGAAAAAAGATTAAAAGCATGGCAACCATAACCTTTTACCTTATGTTTCTTAATATAAGCAAAGCAATATCTCGGACAGCTTTGTTTACAGATTTAACAGAAGTTTTGATGAATTAAAATATGAAAGCAAAATGTATTAGGATATTATCTCAGATTACAACAATGAAAGAGAAATAAGCAAATAAATATTTGTTTAAACAATGAAAACGGTTTGAGTTGCGTTGCAACAATGAAAAATATTGTAAATTATGCCAAAAATATTTTTAAAAATTTATTAAAATTCAAGAAAACATTGGACGGCAATTTAATTGATATCATTGGAAAGGCAATTTATTGCAATTTCAGATGGTGTAAAAATGATTTTTGTGCTGTAATATTGTCGGAAGTTATTAAGGAAAAACGATCCAATTTTGCTTAATTTTTAATTAAAATTTCAAAAAAGGGTTCCGAGGTGTACATTCCAACCTTCTAAAGTATGTTTATACAAAATTTGTAGCTCTAAGTCTTGCGGTATGCCCTGTAGAGGACCAACACACAGACACGCACATTCTCCTTTATTATTAGTAGTTTCTTTTGCCACGACTACTACACATCGTATAAGATTTTCTATTTCTATTTTATTGTTTTAATTTTTGAGGCTCTTTAATGCTACGTTTAATAATAAATAAAAGTCAGAACTAAAGTCAAATAGCATTTCATATTTTTATACAGTAAGGTGTATAAGGTATGATGATTCTTATCTCACTTGGTATAGCAAATCTAGCCAAGTCCATGAATCAAGGCTTCGTGATAAAGGGGAAGAGTGACATCTTCTGTTGGTCAAAGCAACCTTGGATCATCTCAGGTAGAAGTCTGACTTATCTCTAATAAATGGTAGGCTGGCTGCCTCCCCAGAAAACTTTCATGAGAAATTTGTCCCCATTTGTGTTTCGTTTGGACTAAAACCGTATATAATGTGCACATAAGGCAAGGTAAGTTATGTAATAATTTATTTATGATATTAAACAATGATTGTCCTAATATTAATATCCTTTAAGTTGCTTTAAAATATAGAGCATTCATTGCGTTATTTTATAGGGGAAATTATATTTGTGAAAGAAAGCATAATGCATCAAATAAAAAATGAGAATTAATATCAGAATTCATTTTATGAATTGGACGCAAACAACTTTATTTATTGAATAATTATATCTTGAAACGTATGAATTTACAACGCATGATAAAAAGCATAATAAACATCAAAACGAAATAATAATATCGAATGTTTATCAAGATCTCAAATAAATTATTTGTCAAAAGTATTTGTCTTGTCTAATTTGCTTAGTTTAATCAGAAATCTATCCCTGGTTCGTCATCCGAAAATCCTCCAAGTGCTGAACTGGTTTCCTTCGCTAAATCATCACAATGTTTTGCCAAGCTGTTGTGCTGAACATCAGAAACTTTCACTAATGCTTTATCACTGTTCTTAAAAGCACCATTTTGAGGTCTGATACTATTCATGGCAGATTTATTTGTTGGAGAAATATTAAAACCTGAAGGCTTGTTGGCTAGCAATCTATTCACGCACTTCAACTTGCTTTCAGCAGGTGGAGGTATACCTGATGAAAATTTAACGTTCCCAACGATATCTTGGAGATCTGTTGCCATTTCATTATCTTCTTTTTCTTCAAATGGATTAGTGGGTATTTTTGGGCGAACTGGTTTAGTACCATATGCCTTTGGAATAATAGGGCTACCATTCTTTGGGCCCGTATTGGCTCGAGTTCGTAAGAATTTTTCTAATTCCTCTCGTCGTTGAATTGGGCTTGATTTTGTGGATTGCTGAGAACCAGACGATTGCAACATTGAACTTCTAGATGAAAGATTACGATGCAGTCTTAAGAGTCTTTCACCAGGTTTGCTGTCAAATCCATTGCTCATTCCATTTCTATTTCTGGGATCAGCGGAATTTCCGGCAATTCTAACTAATCTAGAGAGTTCTTGGTTAGACCTTTCAGTGTTCCTTAGTTTGGCAATTGGAATTAGATGTTTACTGTTTACTTCACTCATACTCGATTGGCTACCAATACTGAACATTGATCTTCCATCATCTCTTTCTTTGATTTTTTCGTTTCCGCTTTTCGAAGTTTTCGCTTTAGGTTTGATATCATTAAAATTGAAATCGGGTCTAGCTGGAAGATCGAAACTTTGAATTCCTGAAGGAGAAGATATTGTAGTATTTTTTCCACTCCTAGCTTGCTTTCTACCAATGAAAAATGCAATAGTACCCAAAATTATAATCGTTGTGATGCTTAATACAAAAATTGATACCACAATGTTGAAATGAGATTGAGCATAGTTAAGTAACTGGTTGATAAAAGATTGATCTTCCATTGAATGATTAATGCTTTCAATTTGATGCAAATTCATATCTTCCACGTCATTTCTTTTGCTTTTATGTTCTGTGGAATTATAAATTGTTTCTGTAGATGTAGAATCAAAACTTTTTGGCAAATAACCCTTTTTTAATTGCGCGAACTGCTGTGCCTTTATAATGGTTCTAAGATGGAAATTCGATGCAGTAGTAGATCTTGAATATTTTGAAATCTTCTTGCGGGTTACATATTTGGTGTCGGAAAATTTGGGAGAATTTTCTGTGGAAGAAATAAAGTAATTTAAAAATTTATCTCTTTCATCAGACTTGAAGGTTTGTAATTCGATTTTATACCCTGGATACTTGCCAAAATACCTTCTTTTGTTAGCAGTATCATTGCGCTTTTGCGAACTGTTCCCAGAAGTGTAAGTTCTCTTAAAATTTTCTCGGATGTTATCAAAAGCTGAAAATATTTCTTTATTTCCAACTAAAGTAGGACTTTTGGCATCCAACTTACGAGATTTTCTTTTCTTCTCATGTTTTATTGATTTAGGAGTCCAGTCTGAATAGTTTTCAGGATCATAAGAGTGTCCTACAAATTGGCGCCAAATCTTTTTATGGCCGCCATTATGGTTGTTGAATCTTCGAACTTTGTACTTTGTGTTGAACCATTTATTTTGAAAATCTTCGGTATATAAATGCGTTGAAAATTCTCTGCGCATAAAATTAGAATTTATCCCCAATAAAGGAGAAATCTTCCTCGCGTCGGTTGCTTTATATTTTAAATCCACAGATCGCGCCTTTTTCTTGCCGTTTTTCTCAAAAGGAACGATAAACATTCTATCATACTCTGTGGCAGAACTTATATTCTGAATACGACTTGAAGATTCTATACTTCTCTTTTCTGTCTCAGTTGTGGGAGGATAATGTGAAAACTGAGTGCTGGATGGACTTTCTGCGAGTGGATGTTCTTGTAAAATTTTGAAAACTTTAGCCATTTCTTTAAATAACTCATCCTTATAATTATCTTGTGTTGCTGGCAAAGAGATCTACAAAATATCAAATACACAATCTTTAACTGATAGGAATTCTAAATAGCTAATAATTAAAAGAGTGACAAAATATTAATTACAACTAAATATAAAGACATTCAACAAAAAATAAAACAACAAGAGAATATTTTATTTCTTAGATTAACGTCCATTATCGAAGTATTAAGTGAGTTACAGAGTCGAACTCGTCATTTTGAGTTGTACTCAGATGTCACCCCACTCTTCCCTTCGCTAGTGTAAAGATATTTGGCCAATTACCAGATTAGTAGGCATAGAAAGAATCATCCGGTACCTTTTACCATCGATCCTGAATTCGCGAAGAATTCTCCATTCTTATTTTCTCATATACGTAGGATAGAAAGAAAAAGTGCTGCAATCGTCAAAAACATTCCACCGTGAGATTTTAATGAATCGAATCGCCAAGTTCTAGACCTCCCCGAATTATTTTTTTTAGAATTATGTCTGTCTGAAAATAATTACTCAAAAACGGAACGAACTAGACGAATAAAATTTGTTATGTGGGCATTACGCCAAAACTATAGATCAGTATCAAATTTTGGACAAAATCCGTCAAAGAGGAGTCTATCTCTCTATCCAAAAGTGTGAATGTGAACACTACAACTAAAAGATGCAATTAGATACATGGACGGAATTTGCCACATGATTTTATTACGAGAATTGTATATCTGTATCAAGTTTTGGACAAATCCGTCACAGGGTTGACTGTCTGTTGGTCTGTCTATTCGTGTGTATGTTAATGCAATTGCCCAACCTGCTAGAAGGAGGAATTTCGGTAGGTGATTCTCACACCAAAATTGTAGCTTAGGGGCAAATCTTGGTCGAAATCCATCAAAAGATAGAATGGCTGGCTGTTTGCTTGCCCGCGAGTATGTGAACACGATAACTCAAAAATTCAACGAGCAAGATAAATGAAATTGGTATGTAGTCTTGGCGCCAAACTGTAGATCAAACTTTTGCTCCAATCGGTCAACAGGAAAATGTCTAAAGCGCATTCTCGTTTGTCTACGCTATACTACTAGTGGCATAGTTGTAGCTTTTTCCACCCTTCTTTCATAAGTTACATTGGGCACGCAAAACTAAAAAAAAAAAAATCCAGGAAACATTTTATTAGTAACATAAATCGTCGCTTGATTCCCTCCATTTCTGTGTATAAGTTACGAAATCGCCCGTTAACTCTTTGAGGCACGTCGGTATTAAAAGTGTACCACCTTTTTGATACGCAAATTTGAATGGTGGGATATTTTTTGAACCACATGAGCCCATGTGGCGCAGTGGGACTATTTGAGTCCCACCCTAAAACTTAATTGAATTATTATTTTTTATGTTTTTATATTATGTTATTCCTTTATTAAATAAAATAAATCAACTTTGTTCAACTTAAAAAGAAATACAATTTCTGTGCAACATGGATCTTTTTATTTTCTAAAATTCCGTGTCTCAAAGGGTTAACCGCTTTTTTTTAGCTAGGAGAAATGCTAATCTTCGTTATTAAATTCGTTTCCTACGTATCTGATTTTGCCGCCCCCTTTAGCCGCGCCACTGTATACTACGACGCCAAAAGGGCGCCTTTTCGTGTAAGTATACGGGAAAGCCGAGGGTAGAACATTCCTGCTAGTTATCTTCTTTTGTTCATCGCATTAAAATTCATTAATACATCCATTTGATTTGACCTGGTATTGTAGATATGCATCATATGTTGGATCAAATCGGTCAAAGCGAAGAGGTACTGTTCCAAGATACATATTCTATTATCTTTAATATACGATAAAGCTAAGCACTAACTTTGTCATATCGTGGAAGTATGTTCGAAAGTCGAAGGAAGTACACTCGCACTGGATCAGTAAGGAAATGCGGCACATGGCCTGCGATACTTTGATTATATACATTATACAATTCTTTAATTTTTTAAATTCTGGGAATTATAAAGCATCTGTGGCACTACTTACGGGGTTCCCCCCCCCCTAAAATAATTCAACGAACTATAATACAAATCAAAGTGTATCACCGTTACAAAATCATCCTTTGCTACTTATGATTTTTAAAAAAAAATATGTTTTTCTAAATTATTTTAACCCTTTCGGCCCTAATTGGACTATACGTCCTGGAGATTAGACTTTATTCCCTATTGGTAAATGAATCCCACTTTTACAAAGGTTTTTATGTTTTTAGTGTTATTAAGGAATTAGAGAATAAAATTATGATTAAAGAAACTTGGACACACTCTTAGACTGCAAATAGCGGATTTATGTTTTTGGGTACACACATTACTCAAGTTTCAATTTGTCTTTTTTTTTTATTTTACAGTAAGTACAACTATATTTATACTATACTTAGTGTAAAATAGTTCTTATTGTTCTTATTAAGTAATAATTTAGCCTTTCTAATATCAGATTTCAGAAATTTTGAATCAATTCTTTTTGTGGGATATATTGTCCCAAACGTATTTAACAGAGGAGCAATATATCCCAAATTACTACTACAAGATTATTGTTACGAAGCTGTAAAGTTGTTTTCCTGAAATTCTAATCTTATGGCAGGAAAGAGAGTTTTACAGATGTTTTACAGGAATAGTCCCAGTCGATTATGCGATTGGGGCACATTGTCCCAGGAGATTTCCAGGAAACGGGGAAAGTGAAAAACTTCTTTTAATATGTCAACATTATATTAAGCTACTTTTCATAGTTAAATTTTAATCATGCAGAAGTCGGGTCGGAAGAGTTAAGTAACAATTAGATTACCCGAAATTTTGTGATTAAAATAAATAAATGAAAACTTCATCAAATATTAATCATTGTGTGAGATATAGCAGTCCTCATCTAAAAATCGTCAAAAATTGATAATGTCTGAGGTAGGACTTGAAATAATTAGAAAAATAACGATTATTTTCAGAATAAAAAGATTTAATATTATGATATGAATAGGGTAGACCGGGGCTAGTTGGGCCGTTTTTTCTTCTAAGAATTTTTAAAAAATTACAATTCAACATTTAAAATTTTTTTTAATGCAAACACTATGAGTGTACCTTCAGGAAGAATTCACCATAATAACATTTGAAAATATTAACTATTAATACTAATTTATAAGCTTAAACTGATACCAAGTCGCGTGGCCCAACCTACCCGACTACGGGGTAAGTTGGGCCACATCACGGGGTAAGTTGGGCCGCATCACTTATTTAATATTCTGGTAAGGTAGAATTGAAGAAACATAAAAAAAAATCTTATCATATTTTACTTTTCATTTTTTGCGAATGATAACACAAGATATCCTAAAGGAAAATCTCCTTCATGCACCATTGCTTGATAAAATTATAAAATTAAGTGAAGCAAAAAACCAAGAAATTGAAAATACAAAATTAATAAGTTTTATGTTGAAAACAGAATTAAATGACTGCATCGTCACAATTTTAATCATTACAGCTTCACTTCTAAAACAGCAGCTTTCATTGCTTAAGAAGTAGCATTCCCTCTATCCGATTTTCTAACATAATGGCGAACCATCTTAGCAGGTAACCCTGCAAGAGAAACAAAGAAGCATGTTGTGATTATAGCAAAATTTTTTTCCATATTGTTATATTTAAGGCAGATAAATAATAATATTATTATAATATAAATTATAATATTAATTTAAAGAATAATATAAATAATATTAAGTCAAAAAATAATATAAATAATATTATAAATTTAAAGAAGTAAATAATAAATAATTTTAATAATATAATTAATATTAGTTTTCACAGTTAGGTTACAGATACAAATCCGGTGCATTTTTACTCAACAAGAACTGAGATAGAATTTTTAAATTTATCGTAAAATAGTAACAGCGCATTCTGTTCTGCACTTTTTTAATGGAGTTGGAATCAGCTTAGATTTTCTTAACAATTATCTTGCATTTTAAATTTGGTGCATAACCCATAAATCCAGATATATTTTACAGCAACATTGAATCATTATAGTTATTCATAATGGACATGCCATACATTAATTCGGCGCAATCCCATCTCAAAATTAAAAGAACATTTTAAAATCTTTAAAAAATATTACTAACACTGAACTTTAAATTCTATATGCATTTCAATTTAAAATATTTTAGCAAAATTATTGTCTTTTAATAACAATGGGATATCTGATATGATTTCAATTTGCAAATTTTAACCTTCATCAATACTTTCTTCCTTTGAATATAGAAGAAATTAAAAAAAGAATAAATATACATGAAATTGAAAGAACGGTTACATAAATGAATAGATTTCGAGACTTCATTCGTTACAATTCGGCTTTGGAGATACTACGTGGCACGTTCGCTCGTCATTTCCACAGGATCAACATTCTACGGGGCAAGTTGGGCAGCCGGCCGAACGTGCCCCATGCGAAGTGGCCCAACTTACCCCATGTCGCCATTTTTGTTTCCGATGGGTGTACGAATTTACTTTGAAAATATTTAATTAAACAAACGTGCCCTACAGTAACTATGAACAGTTATCTTTCAGAAAATTATTTGTAAAAATGGAAATTGTAATATAAAAACATAGAAAAATAAGATTATTTATTAGGAAGGAAAGTTACTCACCTTGGCAAAAATTTGAAATTTCCAGCTAGTTCGTTAATAGACGCTGCTATTCCAATAACCTTTACGGGAAAGAAGGGAGGGTGGATGACACATACTTGGCTGGAGTAACAGCGCTATCTATCGGAAAATATTTAAAATAATCCAACTGACCCAACGTGCCCCTATGACCAACTAGCCCCGGTCTACCCTATATGATGTATGATTGATAACTTCCCTTTTTCCTAATACTAGAACCCTTTTTACAGTTACTATTATATTTCATTTATTGCTTTTATTTCTAATTCGTTTAGAATTTACTACAGATTTTTTAAAATTTAGTTAGATTTTTTTGAAACACATGCATTAGATTTAAAGTTGTTTCTATGTTATTAAGAACAAGTAGTTTCGTTTCCTTACTTTTTGTGCTTCTACTCGAAGACGACTTTCATCCAAAGTAATTAGACAGAGTATGAACAATCCAAGGAGATTCGGTAAAATTCTGATGTTACACATTTTATTGCGATAAAAAGTTTATCGATTTATTGTGTTAAAGATCATTATTACAGTAGAATACATGAAAAACGTATCAAGAGGAATTCGCTAAATTAAAGAAAAGTTATCACTATTGAAATGTCGCTTTTAACAAACAAATATCATTGTTAATTTCAACATATAACTTATTGTTTCATTAATCTTTCCATTCTGTAATAATTCTATTGTTACGATTATTTTTAACAGTGCACATCAAAAACAAAGCAGAAAAGTCATTGTTTCTTCATATACAGTGGCGGCGATTGGGTGAAAAAAGGGAGGGGGCAGAAAAATTTACTGATATCTAAAAGTAACCCGGAGCATAGGGGGTAAACAAAAAAAATTAAAAATTATGTTTCAAAATTAGCTAGCTTTCCCGAATATTATCGCTTTTTTATGATTCCTAATTTTAAACAGCTAAAAAGAAATAAAAATTTAAATTTTCCCAGAAAAGTACAGGGCGACCCCCCTCGCCCCCTTACTCGCCGCCACTGTTCATATACGAAGTATTATACTGTCTGTCCGCACGAGAACTCTGCTCGCCAAGTTGTCTAGTTGACGACAGTTGCATAGAAATAGGTTATCGCAAGATGAATCCATTTCGAGTAGGTAGACGTTCATTCAAGTTTGTTACATTGGCGCACTTAGCTCCAAATGGAAAGGATCGTGCAACTACGGCAAAACCGAGAAGACGAATCATATAAACTACTGCCTCAATTTGGCGCCAAGAATAAAATAAAACCCCAACTTCCGTTGGATTCCTCCTATTTAAAATGGATCTTTCCTAACATAACCAGTTGTTCTAGCGACCGCCGTCAACTAGACAACTTGGCGAAAGGAGTTCTCGTGGCGGACAGATAGTGCGAAAGGTAAGTATTGTAATCATCGAAAAATTCGACCGCAAGTTTTTGATGGATTCCTATGTTTTAGACCTTTTTGAGTGCGAAAAAAAGCACCTTTGTAAATATGTCTGTCTGATTTTCAGGAAAGCAAGGCGTAAGACGGATGATATTTGGCTTGTGGTTTTTACGCCAAAATTGAAGACTTCGTTCAAATTTTGTACAATATGTCAAAGGAAAGTTCTGTCTGTGCGTTCGTTCCGAGTTGCTGTTAATGTGATAAATGAGGAACACGATGACCGCCCCCTACTTTGATGAAACCAACTCCGCCTGGCGCAGGCGCAAAAGCGCGGAGGGTTTCGGAATCCGAGGATATACAATAACTTATGGCGAGAGCTAACAATTTCTCAATTACTAGATATTAATTTATTTTCCCTTTCAATTTTCATACGAACTTCAGAAAACGAAGTCATAGAATATTATCATATTCTTTTTTCACCATTACCAAGATCACTTTCGAAATACCCCTAACTGGTTCCCTGCATATCCCCAGGGGTACGCGTACCACAGGTTGGGAACCTCTGATCTAGATGAATGAGATTTGGGATTAGGTTAATCATCTGAATTGTAGATGTGTATCAGATTTTGGACCAAATCCATCATGGACTTGATTGGCTATCGATATATTTATTCGTACGTATGTAATCGTGGTAACTCAAAATTCAATCAGCCAGATCAGTGGTGCGCAAACTGTGGATCGCGACCCCTCTAGTTGTCGCGAGAAAATTTTTGTTTGCCGCTAAATTCAAACAAATTTATTTGACAATAGAAAATATAAGGCTTTTCCTCAAAAAACGTAGTCGCAACCCCCAGAGGGGTCGCGAAAAAATTTTACACAAAGTGAGGGGGTCAGAAATGAAAATAATTTGCTCAATGTGTTCTTTGCATCGACATTGTGGATCAGTGTCAAATTTTGGAGTAACTTCATCAAAGATTAAACTGTGTATCTGTTTATTTGTCCACGTGTACGTAAAAAACGATAATTCAAAAATGCAAGGAACTGAAAAAAAGGTAATTTTATGTCAGCTCTTAACATAGATATTGTTCATCTGTATCAAATTTTGATCCCAATCAGTCAAAAGGAATGAATCCAAAGTGCGTACTCGATTTCACTATACGACGAAGCTTAACACAAACCGTGCCAAATTGTAGAAATATACGAGAAGCCGAGGAGAGAACACACCCATTCGTTTTGTATTATAAAATTTCAGTTGTCATTTTTTATTGATGGGAGGCCTTTTCAAAATGAATTATCTGAAAACATTCTTAATGTTTTTTTTTCTTTCTTTACCATCAGAAGTAGAAGAAAAAGCTACCTTTAACTAGTTTAAAAATGAATCCAATAAAAGCGTTGTACGAGCATGTGGTCTGCATATGTGTGAGCTAGCTACCCTACACAATTTTATACACAAAAAGTTCTATCGAAATCCTGTTCACGCAGTAAACCTTACATGAATCAGTAAGATTTGTTATGGATTGCTTCTGATTAATTTCATAAAAGTGAATCTAAACAGATAGATTGATTCTAACATAATTCAAACATCTGTATTATTTAAAGTGGTCCGACGTTCCGATTTAGCCAGGAGAGTGCCGAATTTGGATTGTTTGTCCAGAACTGAAAATGTATCCCGAATTGTCCAAAGTTTAATTATAAATAAATAGTTCATATTCAAAAAGAACGTAAACAAGATTTAAACTTTAAACATTTAACTTCTACTAAATATATATTACCAATTTTTACTCCTCATAGAAAAATTTTTAAGTAGTATTTTACTGTTTCAGAATCTGTTAAAATTTTAGTTTATGTTTTCATGTGCGTATTTTTTGGATCCTCCCCGCACCACTACAACTCCTGCTCCAGCGTCCCTGCTCAAAGTTTACAAAATCTAGTCAATTTAGTTTAACGAAAGATTTTATTGCAATTTGTCATCACTTACAGATTCTATAACAATAAGTTTGGGTGCATCGAAATGAGTTGCAATTTTGTTCAAGAGCTGAAGACTATTTTTAAAGTTTTCCTGTTTCTCAGCGTAAAATTTTACTACTGTAGAATGTTATTAAGCAGGAAATACAAACGTCAAATACAGGGTGTCCAACAAAGGACTCCCTCATTTTAAAATTAAATAACTCGGCAACGGAGATCAATAGAAGAACGAAACCAGTGATATGCTTAGTCTGAAAGCCGTAAAAATCTGATACAAAAGTTTCAAAATTAGTTATAAATGTTGCCGACAGGTGGCGCTGTACGTTGTAATCACAGTTCAGATTTCGAGAAGAAAGCTATAAACTGTCATTTGCAAGTAATCGTTGCAATCACATCACAATCGATTCAAATTAGGCATTTTTCGTGCTTGCCAAGGACAGTTTATAGATTTCTTATCGGATTCTGAATAGCTATTACAACCTGCAGCGCCACCTGTCGGCAACATTTATAACTAATTTTGAAACTTTTGTATCAGATTTTTACGGCTTTCAGACTAAGCATATCACGGGTTTCGTTCTTCTATTGATCTCCGTTGCCGAGTTATTTAATTTTAAAATGAGGGAGTCCTTTGTTGGACACCCTGTATATACAATAAATATAAACTTAATAATGCCTTAAAAATAATTTAAAGCCGAATTCGGAATCTGAATGAAAAACAGAACCGAGGTTATTTCATGATTACGAATATTAAACGAGTCAAAACAGTTTTTCAACTATTGTTTTCAATCAAAATGCCAGCCGTTTTTATTCAAAAAAGAAAATAATGTGTTCTTTCTTAGCCGAGAAGAACCGTGACATCAATTCCAGCATGAAAGTGTAAAACGTGGAAGATCAATCATTTTGATGGAAAGAAAAAAGTTTTCTTCCATTCCTTCGAATTTTCAATCAATTATATCACGTAGTGGAGTACCACATTTTCACAACTTGATAGTCAATGTAACGTTGAAACTTGATTAACATTTTTTGGTCCATCGTGTGATATAATCTTGTCAACTCTATAAGATGAACAAAGGAGCTTTCGATTCATGAATAACAATAAAATAAAAACAATTAACCAACTATCCGAATAAGATTAACCGTGTAAAAATAATTTCATTCATCGTCATTTAGTTTCATTTGTAAGATTATTATTCTACTAGAAAGAAACCAATCAGGTAATATCTGCGGTTAAATGTCCGAAAACTTCTCAACATAAAGTAAGTAGTAAGAAAAGGAAAATATACTTAGAAATCTACGCAAGGTCCATGATAAAGAATATCGGTTTAGTTTAATTATATTCACGTCTCGTTTTGAAGGAACACGAGGGCTATTTTGGGACCGACCTCGTAATTTTGAAGCACGATCAGCGAGGACGACACCTGAGCTGGCACCCCATCTCCAAACTTCCACACCACACCAATGGGAGAACGTTTGGCCACTACGTATGATTTAGAGTGCAACAGGCCCCATACACGGCTGATCTTCAGTGGAATCGGGTTTCAAACCTGGAGCCCTCCGGCCCCAAAGCCGAGACCCTACCACTAGGCCACCGCGGCCTGTAAAGATTGTCGGAGCGTATGGTCTCGAATGTTCTATAAGAGCAGCATGTCTTTGTTCTTTCAATATGTTCATAACCTTTTTTACTCTGTTCTGAAATCTTTATGTTTCTTTTATGTAAATAAATATCACTGCGACATTTTAAAGAAGGCTACATGAAAATTTTTCCTTGCTCTTTATTCAGATGAAAATGTGTAATTTAGTTGAATTAATTTAGTTATATTAACGTCCCAATTTTGAAGCGACACCAGGGATATTTTTGGACGGCCCTCTTAGGTCAGATGATGAAAACGACCCCCCTCTCCAAACTTCCACGCCACACCAGCGGCAAGGCGTTTGACCCACGACGTCATATTTAACAGTCCGGATACGGCGGATCTTCCGTTGAATCGGGTTTCTAACCTGGAAACCTCCGGCTCCGAAGCCGAGACCTTACTACTAGGCCACCGAGGCCCATGTACAATTTGGAGCCATCGTATTTAGAAAGCCGTTTCAAGGTATTCTAACATGAAACACATCAGTGGCCTCATTAGTTAGGCATTGCATGGAATGGCTGAGGGATATGCACTGTGTGAAGAAGGTAGTAGTTTCTTTCTTCTGACCATGCTCTTAACTTCAAAAACTGGTAGACCGATGTGTATTTTAGCAACAAATTGATCGCTGCTGTCGATTGCTTGCGGAAGATTTTTCTTCGATTGCAATATAAATATGAGCCAATTTGTCTTGCGAATTCAACGGGAAGGCAATTTTGGAGCATCTGACACCCAGGTGCTCCACGGTCGTTTCATTCAACAGAAGTTGCCACACTTCCTCTTTAGATTGAATCCCTAATAAATTGACTTGGCCATATAAGCTAGACCAAAGGGAATTAGAGCTACAAATATCTAACAGAAAAGTTTCTTGTAACGGTAAGTATGTGATTTCAAGGATATTATATAGTTATAAAAAGTTTTTATATGCCGGCCAAACATGTAAATTTTTGTTAAAAGATACTGACGCGGTAAAGTTATATCATACTGAGGCTGCCATCACATTTTGAGGATGTCGAATCATCCTTTCAATTGGCCCTTTGTTAAAAGAAAAAAAAACTCTTAAGCCGGCCATTCACTTGATGTATAGCCATGCCATTTGTACTCCATTTTAAACGAAAAATACAGGCACGCCATTCACAAGGACGCTAACTCTGAACGAAGGCAGGGGAGCGATCTTCTTTCCCTCTTTATAGTTGCTTGTCAATCGCTCTTCGATTTTCCCCAGTCATTAGATTTGAATTTATGCTACCCTCGAAGCGAGGTTTCAATCTACGCAAGGCATTGTTCTTTTCGATAGCCTCTTTCAGGGTCCCTCTGATTTTTCGTTCCGATTTCGGTCCAGACGGAATTCCAACTATGACAAGCCATTTGGCTCATTTCCATAGATTTTTATCGCTTTTCCCTTCTCGCGTTCCAAAATATACAGTTTATCTGTGAAGTGAATGGCCGGCTTTAGTCTGCTATATTAATCTCTTATCCATCTCTTTTTCTATGGTATTTTTTTCTATGGAACTCTAGTATAGAATCTAGATCATAAATTCCCAACCTGTGGTACACATACCCTTCAGGCTACGCTGTCTGCCAGTTGGGGTAATCGCAAGAAACGTCGGTAAAGGTGGAAAACACAAAATATAAGGGATTAAAATGGGAAAAAAAAAATAGAATTTTGTTTTCCCAGATTCGTGTGTTATAGAGTGACATTTATGTAAATCCGGTAACCTACTGGGTGGCAGTGAACGAAGAGTAGCAAGAAATCAGTGCTAAATCAATAAAATATTTAATAGCTATCATGAACACAGAACGCCTAGAAAGAACGTACTCGCCTTATGCGTTTATTAATAACAAATATCGCTGTGAGCTTGACACAAACCTAATAATACTCATAATAATACTTTAACCTAATAATAATACTTTAACCTAATAATAATACTTTAATAAAACTCAACTCCATGAAACAAGCTCAAGGATCGCATTGAAATTGTCTTCCTTTTGAATAGTTGATTATTACGATGAGTAATTGTTAGCTTTCAACTTAAGTTAATGCGGAATTATTTCAGTGCTGTTTTCAATTGCTTTGACGTGAAACTAATAATATTATTTAAAAAAATGAAATAAACGTAAAACCGAAATTGAATTTTAAAAATGTTTTTAAGTTAATTCAAGTCGTTTGGCTCTTAAACTAACCTAATCCTTTGACATTATTATAAAAACTTTGCAATAGTTGGGGAAGGGACATGCCATTAGGGGTACTCAAAAATGAAAAGACTGCTCAAGGGGTACGGGAGGAAAAAAAGTTTGGGAACCGGCTCTATAAAAAAAATTCTTAGTCTGTTACATTGATTTACATCTTTCAGCGCAGAGCCATCTTTTTTTTAAATGGAACTCTAGTATAGAATCTAGATAAGAAATTCCCGATCTTCGGACAGTGGCGTACATGGGGGGGCCGCCCCGGACGGCACTTGGAAAGGGGCGGCAAAGTCAGCCATGTAGGAAAACAATTTTATAACTAAGAAGAACAGCGTCACTAGTTCAATCATCGTATACATAAAAAAGATAACTATTCTCATTAATTCATATTTTTCGCCTTTTTTCGGTAAATTGCCTATGTGTTAAAGAAAGATTGGTGATGGACGCACGATTTCGCACCTATATGGTGAGACAAACAACGAATTGCCTTATTAAATAGAAAAATTCCCTCAAATATATATATATTTTTTATTTTGAGGTTTATTTAACTTGTAAAGGAAGGGCGGCATATTGTAAGTTCGCCCCGGGCGGCAAAAGTTCCAGCTACGCCACTGCCTTAGGAAACATACGACCTCGAGATACAACCGATGGACAGTCAGCCCGTTGGATGATTTGGTCCAAAATTTGATACGCATCTAAAATTCCCCATACGATAAAACCATCCGCTAAATTTCCCTCCTCTAGCTCTTTACGTGTTTTAATTATCGTATTCACATGCGTACGGACAAACAGAGAGACAGACTTCCCGTAAAAATATTTCCTCTAAAATGTTACAGAAATCCACAAGTTTAGTGTAAAGCGAAATTCCATCCTTTTTTGAGTTATTATGTCCACTGACAGACATATTTCCAAAAATGGTTTTTTCGAATCCTGAGACCTAAAACGTAAAAGTCTATCAAAATCTGGAGGTCAAATTTTTTTGACGATTACGATACCTTCTCTTTGTGTACTTCGTATACGAAAATGTTAAAATAAAAATGACGGCAGCTTGTGTTTTTCAAACAGTCGCTGATGTTAAAGGCGTAGGACTACTTGGCTCGCGTGACTCTTTTGTTTCTCTAAGTTTCTCGGTTTCTCTTTGTTACTCGCGATTCTCTTTTGTTTCTCGAAGTTACTCTCAACTATCTTTTGTTTCTCGAAGTTACTCTCAATTCCCTTTTGTTTCTCGAAGTTACTCTCAATTCTCTTTTGTTTTCAACTCAATTTTCTCAATTTTCAACTCAATCACGAAATCTTGCTCGCGGAAAGGTGGCAAGTGAGAGCGTCAGCCAATTGTGCGCGCGCACTCATGCCTGTGACGTCACCAATTCATGCGTATTTTTGCCGAAATTTGCGACTCAGTAGTCGCTGAACTACAATTCCGATTGTCAATTATTTTTAAAACTTCTGTTGTTACCCTTTATCTCTAAAATAAGACATTCAGTGGCGAATCCAAGGGGGGGGGGGCTATCGGGCAACAGCCCCCCCCAGAGCCCAGCCAGAATTTTCGATTTTATTTAACATTATTACAACTGTTTTTTCTTAATTTCCCTCTTTTTAAAAAGTAATAAAAACATTTCAACATTGCTTCCTGGCTTGACAGGCTCGAAAATTTTCCTACTTTTGTAGTCATTCTACTCGTACTTGTAGCTTTGACGCGGTCGAAGACACTTTTTGGTTAGTTATTTCATTGTAATTTTTATTAAATTATCGAAAATATTGTATTGTTTTTTATGATTTTTATTGTCAGGTGAGTAAAGTCTGTAAAATTAAAGTGTTTTGGTTCACTTTAGCCTTGAGGTTTTACATTCATCACGACGATACAAAGTTTTTTTGACCCCCGCCCCACCCCCCCAGACCCGAATCCTAGATTCGCTACTGAAGACATTAGTTATGCTTTTAACATATGTAGTTACCGAGATATAGAGTATCTCCCATACAACGTGTTTTGTGGCGTTTTGGATAGTGAATCAAATTCCCTCCTGAGACCCCAATGGGAGGAACGTAGTCCTACGTTAAAACTGTTTTGAACCAAATCATTGCTTGTTCACCGGGAATACTGATTGTGTTTAGTTACAATTGAATTTCTTATGTAAGATTAGGTATTCATAGTTATCTTAGCAAAGTATTTCTCTGAATTGTGATACGCCGGAGGTTCCAAACGCGTTTCGAGTACCACAAGGGATACGCGAAGGACTAATTGGAATCCGTGAAATCAAAGTTGGTAATGGCGGAAATAAAAAAAAAACATAAGGGATTAAAAGTTAAAGAATTTTGTTCCCCCAAGTTCGTGTGAAATTTAAAAGTGAAAGTTGTACAAGTCCTAAAGCTTACTTTCGAAATAAAAGAAAAGGAAGAAAGAAAAAGGAACTTCGTAATTGATTGATATTTGGGTTTCACAGCTCCAGACGTGACGTCATGTCAGTCTCATTTGAACCCAGTTTTATAAAACTCATCTCCATGAGACAAGAATAGAGATGATGGTTGTTGGAAAAATAACCGATTTTCGGTTATTCAGGTTTTTTTAACCTCCGGTTTAACCTGGAGGTTATAACCGCACAAAATAACCGGTTTTTGAAATAACGGCTTTCGTTTGTTTACAAAATTTTTTATTAATATTCTTTTCACAGGAAATCAATCCTTTGGCCAATATTTATCTCTTTATGAAGACTCTTTCAGTAATACGCCAACCAACAGATGCCTCGAGGAAGCGGTTGTCGGTGATTGGCCTAAGATGATGAAATTCGAAGCTTCGTAACTCGGTAAATTCTAGTCTAATCGAACCTAAAATCGAGCCTATCTTCCGATCCGTTTTTTTTATCCGGTTATTGGATTTAAAAAATTAACCGGTTATAACCGAGACAAAACAAACGGTTTTCGGTTTGTTGAGTGGCGTTTTAGTAGAAATAGAGAAGCGGACTATGTATTCGTTTCGAATTGCTTTTATTCTCAACATGCATTAGCGTAATGGCGCTCTCTTGACGAGAGGTTACAAGAGTTGCTAGTTGGCGGAGAGTTCCGTCGCCAAAGTTGGCGAGCGCGACACAATACTGAACACGGTTAAAACCGTTGGGTTTTTTCCTTCCCTACTTAAGAATCGCATTGAAATTTTCTTCCACTTGAATAGTTGATTATTATTACGAAGTGTAATTTTTAGCTATCCTTATGAGTTAATGCGAAATGATTAAAATGCTGGTTTCATTTGTTTTGACGTTGAACCACTACAACTATTGTAAAAAAGGAATAAAATGTAAAAGAAAAAAGAAGTCTTGTAAATGTTATTAATTCGAGTCATTTGACTCTTAAGCTAACCTAAGCCCTACGCGTAATTAATAAAAACTTCTTTGCATTGACGGATGGTTGGGAGGGGGTGCATATGACAATGGGAGTACGCGAAAATAAAAAAAAAAATTAATCAGGGGGTTCAAGAGGGAAAAAAGGTTGGGAACCCCTGTGATAGACATTTAAGATGAGTTATTATAATAGCCTTGCACTTATTTTGCTCATTGTGTACATGAATGTTTCTAATGGCGTCAAGTTGCATATTGTCCGTGCCATCTAACATCTAATTGCACGTTTTCAGTCCCAACTTCACGTTCTTATTTCGAATGCAAAATATGGATTTAATATCAAAATTAAAATGGCGCCGCGCATTTTACATCAAGCAGCATGTTAGCTGAATTAAAACATTACGATTAAAAGAATGAAAAATCAGCAAAAGCAGAATCTCTGAGCTTGCCGTATATATTTTCTAATCTATTTAATATCTTAAAGAACTTTGTTTACACATCTCACAAAAAAAATTATTGAAATAAAAAAAAGAAAATTCATTGCGAAAACACTGAAGTATATAAAAATAAGCAGAATTTCATTCCTTATCTGTAAACAACGGTAGAGAAACAGACATTTAAACATTTGTATAAGCAGTGGAAACGGTTTGGATTTCATTGCAACAATCACAAGTATTGCTGTAAATTATGCGTGAAAATATTTTTTAAAATTTATTAAAGTTAGGGGGTTTGTTAAAATTATTAAAATTTCGAGA
The DNA here is from genome assembly GCA_013235015.1 of Araneus ventricosus. Classification (NCBI taxonomy): domain Eukaryota; kingdom Metazoa; phylum Arthropoda; class Arachnida; order Araneae; family Araneidae; genus Araneus; species Araneus ventricosus. Next base: position 56,737 of record BGPR01002750.1, on the reverse strand, counting down.
AAATCGCTCCCAGGTGTACAATGTCACCCTCGAAAGCATATTTGTTTGAAATGTTTTAGTTCCAGGTCCAACGGTCTGCCTAGTAGAGAGCCAGCAGACTGACCCACATTCACTTTTATAATTAGTAGAGATATATTCCATTAAAAACTTTAAAAAAATTGCGAACAACCTCTGTAGCTCTTTGGTATATTCTGCCTGTGCATTTCACATAAAACTATTTTTAAAATTTCATCTAGTCAGAACAGATAATTTTTCTTCTCGGAAATAAAATATACCAGTAAAAATCTCAAAAGTTCAGCTTTCAACTAAATTTGATTTTTTTTTCACCCTTTCTCCAACTCGTATGAACGGATCTTTCTTCTGTAAGAATAAAGGTTCTTCTTTTTCTTCTTTCACATTTCAGAATCATGTAAGTATTCTTGCGCAACTAGGGCACACCATTAATCGTTTCTCTTTAAACAGCTTAATTTGCTTTTCATTCTGCGAAGAAAGACGTCTGCAGTATTCTGTTTTCTTCATTCTCTCACTGCAAGATCGCATTCACCTTTTAAGTGAAATGAAATCGGAGTGATGGACTCAAAAGGAAACCTGTTGCATCATCGGCGGGGTTTAACAAAGGAGTATCAACTACTGTGATTTACCGTTCCGAAGTGTAGGTATTTCTTTTGTGAGTAAGAAAGGTGAACTATTGTGAACTGTACTTCGAAGTGATGTCGTAGTCATATTGTATGAATAACAGAAAAAAATGATTATGTTTTATTTCGTGATTCACGTACATCTGAACAGAGTATAACTTTTTATTTTATTTTTTGGAATGAGTCAGCAAATTCTTATCCTTCTTATTATTTTTATCCAAATCGGGGCTCTTTAAATAATTTACTTTCTCCTGCATAACGACAGGGAAGACCCAGGATCGGATTAAGCCCTCCAGGGGCCCTTAAGCAACGTAAGTCTCTCCCCCTTTCCTCCTTCCCATCTTCAGAAACATGATTCATTGATTTTAATTTAATCTTTCTATAAGCCGTTTTAAGTAACAAATTTTGACAAAATGGAATGACACAAAAATTTAATTTCGGGCCACTTTCAAGAAA
>BGPR01002750.1:13499-55636 GCA_013235015.1 Araneus ventricosus | reverse complement strand
TTTAATTTCGGGCCACTTTCAAGAAAGTTGGTTTCGGTATCTCCCTTATAAAACGAATGAAAATTAAAACTTAAAAGTAATTTTACACAAGATAGTAGAAAAAAATAATAATAAGATACAAAATATTTTTTAGCAAATTCCAATTCTGTGTAATTAAAACATTCAAAAGGTAAATAATAGAAATATAAATTAAAATGCAAAAATTATAAATACGAAACAGAAGATTTCAACAAAAAAACAATGACAATACACCTTTTTGCGTGCTCAACGCAACAGCATCAAGTGATTGCATCAACGAAAGAATTACAACAATTAATATTTAAAATACATAAAATAGATAAAACACATGTTTCTTATTTATAATTTTTACATTTTAATTTATATTTCTATTATTTGTTTCTGTATTGTATTAGATATAGCTGCATATGCGCCATTCTATGTAATACTAAGAGTTTTTAATTAGGTTTTAATTAATTTTTACTTATTAATTTATATTTAATATCTTTGGTAAATTTTGATAATTATAACTGTTATTCAAAAGGTAATTAATTGGAAATGTTGAAATGTTCTAAAATTTTACGATACTTGATTTTTATTTGAATGACTTCGAGTGCATGGCCCTTGTAAATTAAATGCAGATACAAAAATTAAATTACCCTCAAAATGCCACAAAAAACTCTTGAGATCTCGGGCCCTCCCAAACTTAGGGGTCCCTAAGCAGTTGCCTACATTACCTATTTGATAATCCGGCCTTGGGGGAGGGCAACGAAAAGAGAGTAAGTTGGAATCGCCTAAATCGTGGTCTTACTTTGCATATAAATACAAGCGAATTTTAATTACTTGGAGGCAAGGGATAGAAAAGGAATCGGCGCTCGCCTCATTTTCTTTGTAAAGGGAGCCATTTTTAGAATTATATTTACCAAAATAATATTTATGAATCCGCAAGTCACTAAATTGAATTTTAAAATATGCATTTTTTTAAACTGGGCCTGAAATTTGGGATTATTTTGTTAAAATGGGTTTATTTTTGCTTTGCTTAAAAGAGTATTGTAATAAAATACACTTCAATTAAATTATTTATTATCAATGTTATAATATTCGTATTTATAATTATTAAAATAAAAAACTAATTTTAAACATTCTGGCGTATAAATAAAGTTTTTTTTCTTTCTTCAAACAATATACTGGGATTTCAAATATTTTAAAATGTATTTAACTTGTATGGATAATAAAATTAGAAAATATTTTTCTTAAAATAAGGACAATATATATTTTCTAATGACATTCCAGTTGTTGAAGAGTAACGTGCTTTTTACTTTCTCGTATACGAAGTATGCAAAGAGAAAGTATTGTAATCGTCAGAAACTTCGAACACGAGATTTCGATTATTCTGCACGTTTTACACCTCCCTGAGTACGAAAAACACAATTTTGGAATTATGTAATTGCCTGACAAGATTGACAACTTGCTAGGCGACTTGCCTGTATGTATTTGAAGATATGTTTTTGTTTTAGAATATTCCACTTGTGTCATAATCTAAAATGGGAAATATTCGAAGCGGGAGCGAAAAATTAAAGAACCACTTGAATTCGTGTTCGAGTTGAAACTGTATATCTGGAGTAACTGTAATCGTCAGAAAATTCAGGATTTTGATGAATATCGATCTTTTATATCTAACGGAATCTGATAAAATATTTCTGGAATTGTACATCCCTGCATGCATGAACAGGAAATCTCGAGCACAAACGCGCAAGATAGTTGAAATTTCACATTTGGTCCCTCCAAGAAAATTACGAGGGTTATTCAGAGAGTAAGGTAACAAGCTCTCTGAGAGAAAAAGTTTATTCATGAAATCAAAAAGGTAGACAAAGGTAGAAAGGCACTGGTACATATTACTTTTCCACATAGTCACCATGGTTGTTGTAGCGTTTGTGTCATCGGTAAACCAATCTATCGAAACCGGCATAGAAGAAATCAGGGTCCAGGGCGCGGAGCCACTTAACGACGGCTTCCTGAACTTCGGCATCGGTTCTGAAATGGCGACCTGCCAGGTGCTTCTTCAACGATCCGAAGAGATGAAAATCACTTGATGCGAGATCCGGACTGTGGGGAGAGTGTCCCAATACAGTCCATCGGAAACGCTGTATCAAATCACGTGTAACTGAGGCCATATGCGGTCGGGTGTTGTCGAACAACAACAAGACACCTTTCGAGGGCAGTCCCTGTCGTTTTTTGCGAATTGCCTTGTTCAACCGGTCCAGCGAGGCACAATAACTGGCAGCATTCACGATCGCTCCACGCGTATGGAAATCAGTCAACAGCAAACCCTGGTGGTCCCAAAAAAACTGTGTCTGTAACTTTCTTCTCGGATGGCACTATTTTGAAAATCTTATACGGGAGGAACGAGGGGTATCTCCATGACATTGATGCTTTCTTCGTCTCAGGTGTCACATGATGCACCCACGTTTTGTCCCCTGTAACGATACGGTGAAGGAAAGGAACAACTTCCGCCTGATTTCCCATTAAATGCTAGAGAGACAATTCCATTCGCGTTGTTTATTACACTTAGCACTTCATTCGCCGACCATGTATCCTTCAACGCCGCCATCTTCTAACAGAGATTTCGGAGCGCAAAGAGACAACAAGCTCCATACACCGGTGGCGTTTGAATGCTCTGATCGTGTATTCTATTTAGACATGGGATTTAATTCTGACGGGGAATTTATGCACCCGTGAGAGCTCTTGTTACCTTTCTTTTTGAAGCACCTACTTAATAATTAATATCAGCTTTTTGCCGTCAGTAGGGAGAAATATTTTACCTAAAATATGACCCATTTTGTTTATATAAACTAGGACTTACATAAAAGCTATGATAGTCAATTAACCTTTAACAGTGGAAAAACATATACTAAAAATCAATGAAAGAATCAAAATGAACTTAATTTCATTACAACAGTAGAAAGTATTGTTATAAACTATAATTAAAAATGTAATTTCAGGAACTCAGAGGAAAAGAAATAATATGACAATAAACCATTATTATGGAATAGATAATTTTTAGAATGTTAAAATAATGCACAAATCGCTTTCACAGGACAATAGATTTCGAAGGTATCGTAGAAAACCAGCGGGAGTGTTCTCCCCTCAACTTTCTCATACAATTCTAGAACATAGCAAGTTTTTTTGTTTAATTTCGTCATATAGGAAAGAGAATCGAGTATCCATTTTTGACCTTCTCAGGTTGGCCGATTGGGACCAAAATTTGATACAGATCTACGGTTTAGTATCCAAGATCACTCACCGAATTATATTTATCTTGCTTGTTGTATTTATGATTTTGGTGTTCACATGAACACTCACAAACAAGCAGACACTCGACCCTTTGACGGATTTGGTCCAAAATTTGATATATACAGTAGAACCCCGGGAATCCGAAATTTCGGGTAATCTGAACTTTTTTTTTTAATTTTCAGCAAAATTTTTATTAAAAAATGAAGAAAGTGCAACAATTACGAATCGGAAACAAAGTTAATGTTTATTCCTAAATTAAAAGAAACATTTGAATTTGTATTTAAGAATGAATACAGTACCTTAATCAGTAGAAACAAAATCGGTTATCTTCTTATCTGACGTAAGAAACTAAAATTGCTTGAAGATACGAATCGCTGCTAGCTCTTTCCGTACTCTTTCACAGAGCACCCAAAGTCAATACTCTACTGCATTTGGTATATCAAAAGTATTTTACCGAATTTTCTGGAGAATCCGAATTTCCAGCCATAAACGGTTTAAAACCGTCAGTTCAAATTCTATTTTTCGTCATACGGTATTGCTTTCCGTATGATAACTTTCCCTTTTCTTAAATGTAATTTTATTGCATTCATTTCATGTTTTTAATAGGGTTCCATCTCCGCTATTGTTTACACATGTTGCAGTAACCTGTTGTCACTCATGAAAGTTAACCTTAAAACACATGTTCTGGCAATAGTTTATTTTTACACCACTAGGTGGCGCCACTAGAGCTATAGTGACTTTAAAACTCAAATAGATTATTTTTACTTCATTTTCTGATGTCTCCGGTGGTCTAGTGGTTAGAGCGACTGCTTTTATTTCTATGAACGCGGTTTCGATCCCCGGCTCGGAGGAGTTAGAAGTTTTGTCACCATCTTGCATCGAAATCGTCCAAGTAAGTTCAATTAAGAATTATATTAATTAAACTAATTGAAATTAATAATTAAGCCTTGATTAATTAATATTCCTAATTGATAATACACATCGGCACATTTCAACTCGAACAGAAGGAGAAAAACAATTCAACTCAGTCGATGACGTCACTTACTTCGATGACTTAATTTTTACGGAGAAAACTTAATTTCATACGGTAAAAAACCGTTGTGACTACGGATTTACTTCGTAACTTTTACGGTTTTGCACAACCAACCCAGCTGCCAGTTTAAAACCGTAAATTTTACGGGATTTTTTTTTACAGTGCAGTCGACAGCCCCAATTAGTTCGGATTCGGGAGGTTCTGCTGTATCTACGATTCTAGCAATCAAATCAGTATCCACACCATGTATCCATCTAATTGAGTTTTTAGTTATAGTGTTCACATGCACATGGACGGATGGACAGACAGACTTCCAGTAGACGGATGTCGTCCAAAGTTCGACAGAAGTCAACAATTTTGGAGTAAAGACCGTACACAAAATTTCATCCATATACCTAGTCCTGTTTTGAGGTAATGTGTTCACTCAAATCGTCTCTGGAAAAAGAAATTTCAGGTACTTTTATGAGGTTTCTATTTATGAAATCGAGAGCATTTGCATAACACATAGGCAAAATCGATTTTCGCCACATTATGTGACTTCCTCATGCGGAGGGTATATGAGAAAGTCGAAGGGAGAGTAGAGTTCTCTTATTTTTTCACACGAAACTCCTTTTCTGATAGAAAGAATTTTTTTGTTCTCTTCATGCACGAAAAATTTGCTGAAACGTGAGAATATTTATGTAAGAAAAAGTAGAAGTAGTTGAACAATTAATGGTAAATATGAATAAATAAAATAATTAAGTGGAATTTCTTATAAAAATTCATTAAAATGATTGAATTAAACAGGCGCTTTTCTCGGTTACTTAATTTTAAAATTACTGATTTTCTAAGAGTTTTAATTTATTATTTGTATGCTGTTTTAGATTTCAAAATGGAATCAAAAAACTTTTGCCACCTGTGTCTGCTGCAATATAGTTGCATTTCTTTTTGTGTATTAACCTTAATAAAATGTTAAAACCTGTTTATCAATAAACAATACCAATATTTTCGTTATGAATTTGTCTTTCCAAAATGCAATATTCGCTTTGCTGCATATGGCAATTACTTATATATGATAATTAATGACAATTTAATGTGAATACTCAAATCATAAACGAATTAAAAATTATTTAGCATATTCGAGGACGTGAATGATTTGAATGCTATGGCATTCATTTTCATTGTGATGCAAAATGACATGAATGCTATAACATTCAAATTTAAAAGCCCCATTATTATGCATTCAATTCTATACAGCCTTAATTTTTTGAAATTATTATGTATCTTAAAGTAATGGCTAACTGCTTCAGTGAGTGTTTTCATTTGTGTGTGTGTGTGCATTTGAAAGTTTTCCTTAGATGGCACATGCCTAAATTATAAGTACCTGTATCTATTAATAAAGTTTGTTGTTTTGACTGTTTATTTTTACAACTCATCAAATATTTACAGTCCGCGAAAGTGTTAACACTCTCACAATCTATTTGCATTATCATATTGATATAAATATGGCAAACAAGTCTGAATTCGTATTTAATATTTAGATAATTGATTATTTTCGCTTTACATTTGTATTTCGCATTCAGCCATAGAAAAAATTATTATTTTACAACAGCTTTTATTACTTCACCTCCATTATTCTTATGTTACTAATGATAACATTATAATTGATCAAACTGCATTCCTAACATGTTTTCCAATTCGTATGTAAAGGGTAATAAAAGTTCAACTTTGGTCGCATTATCTTATAAAAGAAAGACTGAACTGGAAGGAAGTCTGGCTCGGAGGGAAAATTCCCTATGACTTCGAACTCTAACCAGTATTAAAATTCAACATCGATACACTTCAATTGAAGAAACACTTTAAATTTGAAGGAATGTTTACTAAAAACTTTTTTAATGCTAGCATTTTAAAGATGTTGATTAGGATTTATCCACTTCGGATTTTGTTTTCCTAAGTTCCTCAAAGCGTATAAAATACAGATGTAGCAAAAATTCTTTTCCTTTCGTGACTTTTTCTTGCCTCGATAGACTTCGTTCTTTCTGTCAGATTGTATTTGATAGGGTCTTGAAGACTTCTGCATTGTTTCTTTTACTTCTTTTTTGTGTCAAATAAAAAAAATCGTCATTAAGAACTCTTCTAAATCGGTCCTGCAGTTCAGTCAAATCACTAAATACACTCAGTGTAACTGATAGGATTTTAATTTTTTATCTATTTAATCGAAAATCTACATGCTCAAGGGAATACCAAATTTTCTTTCAAGATATCAATATGAAATAAATATAGTTAAGCTGGAAATTCACGGTGAGACTAGAGTTGGGTCGATACCAGGTTTTGCTGTATCAGGTACAAGTTGATACGCGCTTGTACCTGATACTTTTACTTGATACTTTTGTATCTGATACAGCCGATAACCGATCCCTTCCTGTCGGTACGGAAATGGGTTGGCAATCGGGTAGTGATACGAGATTTCTGCCTTGGCAATGCTGGCATGTGTTATGTGACTGTTTTTTTTAAAACTATCTATGTATATTATTTCTTATCATTACTTGGAATAAAATTATTTCTAACGCATTTTTTTTATCTTTTCTTGCATCGTTTATTAAGTATATAAGATTGATGAGATTTTCTATGATTAAATAAATATATTTTGCTTTAAGCATTTCTTTTTTCAAAACAAATACGTAACTCAAACAACAGAATTATTATTAGTAAAATAAATTGGAAAATAAAAATTAAATGCTGAACATGAATAGAATTTTAAGAATATAGCGATTTAAAAAATATAATTAAACAGAAATAAAATATAAATATACTATGAAATACTTAAAAACAAAATGAAAATGAAACTGTTGCTATCATTTTTTTAAGTTTTAGAAAAGTTTTTACTTTTTAAAAATGCTTCAAGAAATAATGCACAAAATTAAAATTAGCAACTAAAGCTAAAAGTAACGAGCAATTTTGGAAGAGATGGAGATAATAGTTTTTAAAGCTAAACGTCTATTAATATATAGAGTTTAATATACATAACTTAAAACAAAAAACGTGAAATTTCTCTTTAATTGAGAAAAGAGGGAAGTAGGTATATTAACAAAAGTATAATATTGAGAACATACAAGGTACAGCAACAAAAGAGTTAAAGAGAGAAATAAAAATAATTTAATTAGAGTTTTAAAAAACTTTTTTTTTTTTACTTTGTCAGAAGATAATCTTGGTTTTTTTTGTCATTTCAGATCAATACCACTATCGAAAAAATGAGTTCTCATGGAACGGATGTCACAATCATGCAAAAATGTTTTCTGACTAGTTTTTTTAATAAAGGAAATTGTACCTCTCTTCTCGCCACTACTTTAATCGTTCTTTAATAAGGAAGTACCTACCTACTTCGGGGATCATTCTCGATCGAGATGTTCTACACGCGCGTATAATGCTGAAATCCTATCGTATGTTTTCCACAAAATTAATGCATTACTATCACACATACCACTCCCAGCTCAGATCCCGCCTTCGACATAGCTATTTATTTTCTCCCCCACCCCAACGACGAATATTAGAACCACATGCACTTCATCATAATTCCTCTACCGAAAACGCGAAGCCGGAACAACCCGAACCCGGAACTGTATCAATCTGATATATCAACATGAAGCAAGTATCATATGATACAAAATGTATCATATGATACTTCGTATAAGCCGACCGAAAAGGAACGCGACGGAAGCGATTACTTATCGTTATCATTCGAGTCCGAGAACTGATACCGAGTACCTGATACTTTTGGTCTGTATCATTTAGGTGCATCTGATACTTTTGCGTACCTGATACAAAGTATCAAGTTGATACAGTACCACCCAACCCTAGGTGAGACCATTCCAAGCCAAATGGCATGGTAGCACTCCACACCGTTCAAATTTGCAGCCCATCTATTTAGGTGGTTCATTCACGAAGGCTCCGGCACGAAGGCAAGCGGTCACTCTGGTCCCTCGCTTCCCCGCTCCACGGTCGCATTTCAGTTTTATGACCCAACTCACCAAATGGATAACGAACGAAGATGAAAATCAAAACTTTTCGACTGCACTACGCCGATTCTTATTAGATTTTCGCAATGACGACAGGTTTTGGAGCGGTCTTTCAGTGAATATCCCGATTTAGATTAAAGTCCCATTTTGAAGCTACACGAGATCTAGTTTGGGATCGACCTTGTAAATTTTACAAATGACGAATAAGATACCTGAATCGGCACTACACTCTCTAAATTGGCACAGAACACCAACGGGAGGTTACTTTACCGTTGACGGATTTAACGTGCACTAGACCTAGGGTTGCTATCATTGCCAAGTATTGATACGGAACGTTTAAGTGCTAAATAAATAAAACACGAAAAAGTGGGTAGGTAATGGTTTATTTTATTCTCTTTAAAAATCAATAAAGTTTAATCAATCTAATTAAATGAACAAGTAGAATAATAAAAAAAAAAAAGATGCCAGGCTAATCCTTTTTAGCCCAGTCATATTTTAAAGCTGTCTACTTTCTTAATTATGTCCTTTCCTTCTTTCTCATAATTATAAAATTGAGTGCAATTCATTTTAAAATTATAATGATGCAGAATTTAGTCATAAAACAGGACAAATAGCTATACGGGACTGAGTAGTGAAATACGATGAAGTTCCTTATATACGGGACCGTAACCCTAACCAGACCCGTATACATGGCGGATCTTCCATGGAACCGGGTCTAGAGCCCATGAACCTCCGTTGCCGAAACCGAGTCTCTGCCACGAGGCCCTTCCATAAAGCATCGGTTTCAATGAAATGAATGAATACCTTGAGTAAAAGAATTAAATTTTGTATAATTAATATGCGTGCTTGTTTCTTCATTACATTTTTATAGTGAGCGAATAGAATTGGGTTCGCCAAAACTTTTACAGTGTCTTCACCTTTAATGTTTTATATAACCTTTTAATGTTTGTAGATTTTTAAACTTTATATAACAATTTAATTTTTATAAGTTAAGAAAATCATCCCGATTTAAAAGACTTGATGGAAATTATCTGAATAACAATTTTAAATTGATTTTCAGTTTGAATGCAAATATTTCGTTTCATTTATCACTAATTAATGTTTCAGTGTTGTATTTATTTTCCAGCAGTGCTACCAGCTATCCGTAGTTAAAACAATTTATCCACATTTGCTTTTAATTTGTGGGCAAACATATATTTCCAACCACGAATTAATGAACACTTATGTATTGCTTCGCCAACCGACTCATTTGCAAGTATCACTGGCAGGAAATTTAATAAGTTTTTAAGTAATTTTACATTTAAATTGAAAGCAAAAATTGTGTGCAGGAAAGTGAAAATTAGCAAATCAAAAACGATTTAGAATGTTCCTTTATCGAATATCTGACTACAATATAAAATCATATCAAACTTCTTGGACCTCTTCATGACAAGCTAACTCCATAACCGAACTAAAATTGTCAATCAACATCATCATGCAAAACCGTGATGATTCAACTTGAAAGCGTGACTGCCCAAAAGTAGTACAAACGTTCCAGGTAGACAATGTTTCAAGATAAGAGCGAGAATTTATTACTTTTGATGTCACATTTTTTTCATCTTCCATCATTATTTATTGTCAGGATATTACAACTTTAAGTGAGATAAATGCCTTTTCGAATTTTTTATTCGCACAATAAAACAATTTGTATCTTTCAGCCTTTTAATATTCTGTTCTAGTCTCAGCTTGGACCAGCCTGATCAGCAAAGCATAAACAATTTTAACATGATAATGTTTATAAGTTGGCATAGAATCTGTAAATTCCGTCATGTGGCATTTGTGCGATGATCGTTAAAAACTCTCTACAGGGCAGACCGTTGAACCTAGAGCTACCATAATTGGAGCTTAGTTACTTATTAGGTAGAAGGTGCTCACCAGTGGCGAATCCAGGGGGGGGGTTATCGGGCTACAGCCCCCCCCCCGAGCCAAGCCAGAATTCTCGATTTAATTTAACACCATTACAACTGTTTTTTCTTAATTTCCCTCTTTTTAAAAAATAATAAAAACGTTTCAACATTACTTTCTGGCTTGACAGGCTCGAAAATTTTCCTACTTTTGTAGTCATTCCACTTGTACTTGTAGCTTTGACGCTGTCGAAGACAGTTTTTGGCTATTTATTTCATTGTAATTTTTACTAAATTATCGAAAGTATTGTACTGTTCTTTATGATTCTTATTGTCAGGTGAGAAAAGTCTGTAAAGTTAAAGTATTTTGGTTTACTTTAGCCTTGAAGTTTGACATTCATCACGACGATTACAAAGTTTTTATGACCTCAGCCCCCCCCCCCCCCAGACGGAATCTAGATTCGCCACTGGTCCTCTCACTAAGAAAGGGTCTTTCAAAATTTGTATTAAATTTTTAATTAAAAATTAATCGAAATGTTAACACCGTACCCCAAAAGTTGTGGAGCATATTACACCACTTTAAAATGAAAAAAATTAGCTTTTCAGTGATACAAATTTTATTTCGGGAAAGTTTTCAAATTTTAATAAATTTGTAAATATATTTCAAGTATACTTTACAACAGTACTTTCCTTTTTCTTTAATTACTGCATTTGTACACACGCATGTTATAAAAATATTAAATGCATTTTTTTTATGTGCTGTCGTTGCTGTATAATTAAGAGTAAATTTTTAAAAATAATATAAAGTCAGACAAATAAAACCTAAAGTACTATCATGCTATAATGTTTCGAACGTGAGGTTCGAATCTGTTTAAAATTTTTTATTTCAATTTGACCACAAAATTAGCCAAAGATTAAAACCAACAATAGTGTTCTTTCAATTTTCTCCTATACTTTCGTTCGGGGTTTTAATTCGTCTTATAGTGAAGAGAATCGAGTATACATTTTAGAATAATACTTCTTTCGTTGTATCACACGGGTCCAAAATTTGATAAGAACTGCGATTTCTGATTTAAGACCACCAACCAAATTTCATTTATCAAGCTTGTTCCGTTTTGAAATATTGTGATCGCATGCACAAGTTTTGACAGAATCCATTTGTCGAATTTAGCCTTAAATTTAGTACAGATTTACAATTTTGCTCATAAATCCATATACCAATTTCTTCTATCTAGCTTGTTCCGTTTTTGAGCCATCCTGTTCAAAATCACACGGAAGATAGACAAATATCCATTGGTGAATTTGGTCCAAAATTTAGTACAGATTTACAATTCTGTCCATAAATCCATATGCCAATTTCCTCTATCTAGCCCGTTCGATTTTTAGCCATCGTGTTCACATCTACCGGACAGGTATACAGTACAGATATCCATTGGTGATACTACAGATCAACAATTCTAGTGTAACGGTCACGTGCCAAATTTCATTCGTCTAGCTCTTTCGGTTTATGAATTATAGTGCTCACAGACAGACATTATTCCAAAAATGACTTTTTCAGACTCAGATTCATCGAATCTCGAGATCGAACTTTTTGACGATTACAATACAATAAAAAAAGTGAGAGCAAGATACAACAAAGATGTAAATGTCATGCGATCAAGAAAGTTGCTTACTAATTAGGCAATAACTACTTAAAGGAAATAAAAAAGAAAGGCAAGTTGTGCGTTCGTAGCTGTCCTATATTAACAAACTTAGTTTATAATTTTCGGAAGAGGCAGATGGACATTTATTTATTAAAAAAAATATTTCTTGCGCATATTTGTTCTCGGCGGCAGCAGTTGTCGAGATAAAGGAAGAGTACCAAATTACGTCCGCCAATATTGATTTTCTTCTATGTTACGATTAACGTGAGTAATCGGTGTTTATACATAATAACCTATTTGTACATGGACCGTAACATATACATGATGTTAAAAACATTATGATGATTGACCGGCTATAATGAGCAATTACAGCAGAAAAATAATAAATAAATAAAGACGAACCCAGAAGAGTGTCAAAATATGGATTTGTATTTATGCACAATCGATGAAAAATCGGAGTCAAGAATGAAATGTAACACAAAACAATGAAACTAATTTCTATAAATAAATAATAAATTTAAATTAAAAAGATTAAATAAACAATAAATTTGAAAGAATAAAAATAAGAATTTGCCAAGAAATTAATTGCTGCAATAAAATAAAATATTTCTTATTTCTAATATACGTTGAAGGATATTAAACATTGAAATTGCAGGCACTACTATCGAAAATACTAAAAAATTAAAATTAAATATGTCTGTTTTTTAGACAGTATCTAAATAAAATTGCCAACCGTCGGGAAGACCGTGACCCCCTGTCGGGCAGACCGTGGCCCGTCGGGAAAACTCTAACGCCACTCCTGCCGGTAAATGGTCAATTAAGTCCTCTTTATCACTAATCAAAAAAAGAAAAGAAAAAAAAATAGTTTTAAAAAACTGAAACTAACTGGAGTAAATTTCAGGTTATAATATGTCAACATGAGTTTTGGTGGATACGTGCTTGGATCATGAAGTTAGTTAAAATACTGTACACACCCACCCGATAATTGAAGACCTGAGTGGAAGAACATGTTAAGTAACAATTAAGCGAATTTCAGAAAACGAGCTTTAAAGTTTAGAGGTTACATTTTTTTTTATTTTTTCACACAATTTTTGCTGTTCCGGCATTTTTGTGACGAGAAAGCATTCAAAATATTTTATGTTTATTGACATGGTTATAGCTTTTTTAATTATAGAGGAAATTAATAATCTTTTGCACTTAACATGTTCTTCCATTCACGCGTCAAAAAACTTCGTTTGCTTAGTCATGGAAGAACATGCTAAGTGCATGTCACTTTCTGCACAACGTAATAGTGGTAGATTAAATACATACACATAATAATGAATTGGCAAAATTGTATTACTACAAAGCTCTATATATTTTCAACATAAGTTGAACAACAAAAATAAGGCAAATTGGATGTTGAAATAGCACACAAACACACAAAAAGATCACAAAATGATATGTAAGTTTGGGAAACAATAAAAATAAGAGTGTTAATTTTTTGATTTATTTAATGACTTTTAAATAAAATTTTATATTTAAAAAAATGAAGTTTTTTTTAAAGATTTTAATCATTTTTCATATTTACTTCTCTCTAGTATCAGTTGTCCATAATAGGCGTAATAATGATCAACAAAATTGTATAAATATAGAATTGTACATACTTTCAGCACAATTTGAACAAGAGAAAGTAAGCAAATTGGCTTTTGGAGCAGCAATAAAAGATCTCAAAATAATATGCAAGTTTAAGAAAATAAACGTCAGACCCGAGTTGTTTTTGCCCCCCTCATCTGCTTTCTCAAGTCAACTTTCTTAAAAGGTGTATAAAGATTATAGCAATCTTTATACAAGTACGAGCCGAATTTTTCTACTCCAATCCACTTAAGGCTGTCTCGAAAAGCAACTTTTTCATTGAGGGCATTCCTATTTTCATTGGTGAGCTGGAATTTACTATGGAGAGCTTTAAAATTTCGAAAGTGGGGAGTTATATCAGTGACATGATGGTTTCTGTCACTTTGCAGAAACCATATTCGCGGTATTGTTCTGGAAGGAATATGGTCTCATGTTTCCTTAAATTTTTCTCATTTCTTCCGAAATCACGATCACTATCAGGATACGAATGTCCTACCTCAGGAAACTTATGCCCAATTACTTTGAAATATCCTTTAAGAATGAGATATTGTGATAGGAATAATATGGTCGAGTTCTTATTCTGGCCTGAACAAGAGTCTGACTGGATAATAAGATTATCTTCACTCCATAAAATTTCGTTAAATTCTAGAAGACTTAGAAGAGAACTGGCCACCTTATTACTTCCTCGAGTCGCAACATCCTCATTCCACATGAAGAAACGAGGAACAACCTGCGACTCGGTAACGATGAGCACGCCAAAAATATAGAACCACATTTGCCGGAGATAAAATGCCCTACTCACACTAAGTTTAGGGAGAAGCATGGTTTGTTGTAAATCGACCGTCAGTTCGCTTTTCTGTTTCGGTAACTCCCTGTCGAACTTTTGCATCTCAAATGCTTGATGGTAATTAGCAAGCATAAAAATCTTAAGCATAAAAATCTGAAAAGAAGAATAAAATTTAACTTGCTGTGAGCTTATATCTTTCCTTTACTCAAAAACGTTGTTACGCAATTTTTCATCGGATTATTTTCATTATAATATTCTTCCATCATCATAATAATAATATACCCGTCGTCCGAAGACCATCAATTCAACTCTTTGGTTGCCATAAACATTATCATCATATTTTTACAATTTCATTGAACATGACTTTTTTCTTTTTTTGTGAAAATAGAATTCTGAAATTCATTTTTCATTCACTTACTAATGTATTTTGAAATTTTGTACACTTGTGTGTTCTTGATGACAATAAACTATTTTAATATTTTCAGAACTCGGTTATTGATTGATTGCTTAACATAAGTAAATTTTCGTTCAATAATTTGAGAAAAATTATTATAATATTTCATAATACCTATAACAATAAATTTTAAATAAAAGACTAAAAAGTAGAAAATAATTAAAATAAAGAAATCTGCTTTTTAGCTCAATAATGAGAGTAGTTTTTAAAAATAAATGTATATTTTATAATATTATCTCTTAGCTTCATTTACTTTCATAAAGATATTTCGCGTTCCACGAATTTCCCTATTCAATAAATTTTGTACTGAAGAGTTTAGTGGTACCCGTGAATAATTCTTCAAAGCAGTCTTATCACTGTCTTGCGAGCATCGAAATGAATGTCTTGGGAACATGGAAATGAATGTGATATATGTATTTAAGGTTTTAATCAAACAAACATCGTTTTTAATATTGTTATTAACATACATAAAACAATTCAAGTTAAATAAAAATGTGTAAAAAAAAGCAAAAACACAAATAGCTAAACAAACTAAATTAGTATCAATGGAAAATTTTTAAAGTAAAAAAAATAGTTAGTATCTTGGTACAGATTCATAAAAATAAATCTCGTTAACTGAAATAAACCATTATTCAAAAAAAAAAAATTAACGAGTTTCAAAAAGTTCTTTTACTTACAGTTAATTCCTCTTTCCTTTGTCATGCAATGCAGTTCAGCTTTATGTATAACTCGCAATGAAGCCCACATAGAAAAATTGTAAAGAATTATTGCAGAAACTTCTTTTAAAAGCAAACGATTTCTATTTTCGAATTGTCTTCTCAATATTTTCGTCTGCATTAATACTATTTACCGCGCAGAAAACGATTCTATGTCAATGGAAGCAGATGTTATTTTACTCAAATTTAACAAATTACTCATGGAAGAAGATGTTAAGTGCCCTTAACATGTTCTTCCATAAGGCAAAAACAAGAGACCGTGCACTTAACATGTTCATCCATTGAAAACTTCTTTATTTTTTTACTTGACAGATTTAATGAACTTCCTATATTTAAATTAGACTTCAACGTGTTCTTTTGACCAATTATCTCAATTTTTTTTCAAATTTGTCACTTAACATGTTCATCCACACAACTCTTCAATTTTAAATATGCACCATAATGTGGTGACCGGCCAAAGCACCGAACTGATACTGTTCTTTGCACGTCACTTTTCTTTTGTCAGTATAGGCATTTTGTCCAAAGATGATGTCTTTTCGAATTAAAAATTAAATTTTTAGTTAATTTAAATCAAGTAGAAACCGGATAAGCGAAAGAAGGATTAAAGAAAGCAAGCGATGAGATTTAATTTTTAAGGGAGTTTTTAAGTAAAAGATTTCAATTAATATTTTAAAGTAAGATGTCAAATTATAACAGTTAGAAATAAAAGCTGTCTGTCTTCCACCAAACATCCACTGGACAGGAGTTCCCATGCTCTGCTGGCTCGAAAATGCTACAGTTATTGTCCCTTTAATTGCTGCCCCCCCCCCTAATTTTAGAAGATGACACCAAACCTCTACCAAAAACCATATCAGGTTGGCATGTGATGATATGCATTGAAGCTCATAAAAAGTTCTTTGCAAAAGACAGGTTTATGTAGTTAGGCATTACAAATTCTTTATTGGATTTCTAAGTTCTAATATTATATACCAATAGTTTTTCCTATTAGAGAAACCATACAATGTACTTTTTAAACGCTTTTCTTACTTCGCAAAGCAAGAAAATTCTTAAAATGCAGTTTTCGGTTTCTTCTTCTGCATTTTGTATTTATTTCTTCTACGCCGCATACGTCTTTCGAAAGTATTGCTGTGTTTATCTACATATCGAAGTTTTCTGCGAGGCACAGAACTAAAATTTCTTAAATCTAGATCCCAGTTTGTTTCGGTCTTCGGCAATGGAAAGTGGTTCCATACTGGGGGAAATTCATACTTTTTCTCCATTATTTGAACTGTTATTCTCGTTTCACAGCAACTCCATGACCCAAATCTGTTAATCCTCAACGCTTCGTTCCTGTACTGTTGATGCTGCAGAGGTCTAAGTAGCGGTACAAGGTGACATTCACTAGCAATGGTCGACACTATTTTATGATGTCCTCCTCCATCGTTGTCGATGTAAAGAAGAATAGCACCAGGTCTCATCCTTTTAAAAATATCCTGTAGAGGGAAGAAAAAGAGAAAATAAAATACTTGAAGCCTACGAACAATAATATAAATAAAAGTTATAATATATGTTTGTTCCACATCTTCTTCTAAACCTCAAGACCATTTTCAGCCAAACCTGGTGCAATTATTACTTACGAATTCAGCAAAAATACTGTTAAGGTATTAGACATCCCTATCGCAACCGCTGCACCTTAAAACTTTATAAAAGGTTAAATTTTTGGGACATTTGGGAATATTCTTGAATATTTTCGAAAGCTGTTACATTTTGGTAATTCATCAAATGATCAGCCACAGCTATCGCTTCAGGCTGCTTAAAATACGGGTGCTCTCTTCAAACACCTCGCGTTTTCATTCAGAGCAATATTATTATGGAGGCTAGATTTGAAAGGCTAAATTCAATAAGACGGAATGAAAAGGTTTTTATGTTTGCAGTAGGAAAGTTAGTGACAATTTTTTAAAAAAGAAATGGAGGGGCTTATATGAAGAAATTATGACCCCGCCAACGCCTGATATATAAGTTAGTTTTAAATAGAAATAGAAATTCCTACTTGTTAAAGTATAAAAGAAACGCCTACTTATTAAGTTAATCCATTGAAAAGAATAAAAAACATGAAGTAATAACAGTTTACCTAAGATGAAGCAGGAAATGAAGTAAGAAATATATTTTGTTAACTGTGAAACGAATCTTGGACACAGAGAAAAAATTCGAAAAGTCCTTTAGCCATTACACATTCTAATCTTGGTAACATTCCACTAAAAATTTAATATTCCAAATTACATTAAAGTTTTGTAAATGTTTATTCTATCAAATGCAGTACTACTCGCTATAAATTAGATTATGACTCTTCTGTTTTTAGATACACAATACATAGGGTTGCCATGATTGCCAAGCAGTGATACGGGGCGTTTAAATGCTAAATAAATAAAACATGAAAAAACGGGTAGGTAATGGTTTATTTTAGTGTGATAAAAAATAATAAACATTAAACAATCTAATAAAATGAACACGTAAAATACTAAAAAAAAGGCTAATTCAAGCCCAGTCATATTTTAAAGCTGATTTCACTTTCCTAATTGTATCATTTTCCTCTTTCACATACATATAAAATTGGGAGCAAATAATTTTAAAATTGTAATGACAAATCAAAACTGTCCGACCATTTAGTTGACATTAGGGAAAATACTCTCTCAAAATTTGCATTGTGGGCTGTAATTCGCGTAACTTTATTAGACATGACTTCTGATCAATATACTTTGTATCTGCACAACACTCCAGCCATTTCTCTTCCATACTCGATTTCACAGTTGCTTCGCAGTTTTGGTTGGCATTATTTTTCTCTAAATAATCTTTTAGATATACAAACTGGTTCAATAGAATCTCAGTGTTTCCAATATCGATGTTTCTTACTTGTAAATATGCAATAGTACCTTCGATTTCTTCCCATTAGACAGAAAACGGGACAAATAGTAACACAGGACTGAATAGTGAAATACGGTGACAATCCCGTATATACGGGACGTTTGGCAACATTAACAATACATCCTATTTCGAAAGCTTAATTTATGTTCTTCACTAGACTATGAGAACACGTTCTCATGCGTTTAGAATTTCCCTGGTCGACAGTTTATACGTACAGAAATCATAAATCATCTCAGACAAGAAATGTTTTTGTTATTATTATTGTATTCTAATCATATCCATTATTAAATGACAAGGAAATTAAGCCGCGATAAATATAAAAAAAGGAAATTCCTAAACATTCATTAAAAATTAAACTACAGCATGTGATGACAATTCCAATTTACTTAGAATATTTATATCACCACCTCACGCTTTTACGATTTTTACTTTGACATCCAGATTTTTTATTAAAAAAATATTTTCAACATTTTATTACACTAAAAAAACATGCATCTAATTACATTTCTTTTTTATTTTTTTTTCTCTTTAACTAGCTAAACGTTTTTCAGAATCTTGTTCTACTCTATGAAGCATTCAGTGACACCTCAAATTGGTTTTGTGTAGAAAACTACCGGTGAGTCACAAAATATGTGTTTCTATGCAATTTATGGAGATAGAAACAGCTCTGTTAAATTTCTTTTGTCTGAAATATAGATTTTCAGTACGCAGAAAATCACTTGCTGTAATTTAAAACTAAAAATTATAACTACTCTTCAAATTTATCAATTTCATTTAAATGATGTTCAGATTATTCAACTGGGTGTAATGATAAAAGATTTCCGTTTTCTGTTCACTTAAATTATCAATGACTAGTTTCATAAATAATAAAAAATACACTCTTCACAGTAACGAAAAGTAAATGATAAATATATTAATTTCCATTTTAGTTAAGCAAGTAATAATACAAATTAACAGAACGAATCAATTTATGTTAATAAATATAAAGATATAAATTTTCACATAATTCTCACAATCATTTTTCATTTTGAATATAATAATGAAATACTATAAAATGAAGAAAAAAATACTTTAATCATTCCAGGTACGTTCTGAGAAGCAACAGCTGATATAAACTTGCTCATTATTATAACATCTGTGTCTCTAATAGCAGCATCCACATCTTGATCTATTTTGCGCAGCAAATTAGTCGTTATGTACGACCATTCAAAATATTGACAGTTCAGCCATCTTCCCACATCTCCACAGCAACCAGAAGTGATTTCATCGATGGTAGACTCAAATATGAACTTCCAGTCAAAAATTTTATCCACTATCCTAGCAGAAGTATAGAAACAACCGAACTCACTCTGCAGCGCTGTTACAACTCCAATGACATCTGCACCTGGTCCTCCACCTAGACTGCACATTTTTAAAAGTTCTAAGGATGACAGAAATGTACGAAACCATTCTCGCATTTCACTAAGCACCAAACTCATGATGTCATACGCCATTGCTGTGTGTAGAGGAGCATACAGATGCAAATAAGCACAACAATCAGCTAATGTATTACAACGATCGGAACAGTGCGTTTTTAACAATCGCTCTCTTTTTGGTAAATACGCATCTTTCACTCTTCGCACTGCAGTTCTAACATCATCTTCTTTTACAGAATGCCTCGCCATTTCGTAGTTGACAACATTGCAGTATACGCGCAAAATACCAGGAGCATTCCGCATTGTGATTCCCAAATGGATGCCGTGTGGTGTATTGACGGGAAGTCATCGCAGTGGAAAAGAGAGATGCAGAGACTTTATCACCGAAAACAAATAACAGTTATCACACCGTTATCTTTATGTTAATTTCGTCGCATACTGTCGCTTTGTTATGTCTTGTTTCAATCACAACTCAACCGATCGTTTCGATTCTTTGTTAAACTGATCAGTCATACCAGTCGCATATTGGTTCTTTTTTGTGATCTAATTTGTGAGAAATTTTCGTTATACAGTGAAATCTCTTTAGTACGTCGTTCTCACTCGTTAGAAAGCCTTTTACAGTTCGTCCGAATTCATGTAAGAGTGAAAAAGATCTTAATAACGTCGTAAGTATTCGAGAGTGCGCCCCTAGAATAATAGAAAAAAAATTAAGAATTTAAATTCAATTCATGGTGATTTAGAAAGAATCCAAAATCAGATGTCACGACGATCTACACTAACAGAGTTTTTTAAAAATCAAAATTAAAATGTGTTTCGTTGCAAACTTCCCTAAAAAGATAGGGGGGGGGGAAACAAGAAGGACTTTTTCAATAAAATAATCTTTTTATTTTGTATTCGTTGAAAAAAAAAATGACCTAAATTATTGCAATATCCCAATAATGAGAATTACATTTTGTTATAAGCTCTGTGATAAAAATTCAAGAAAAATATTTCTATACATGGTTACTCAAGAAGGGTCATTTGGTGGAAATAAAACTACTGTAATTATCATTACATGGCGCTTAATTCTTAAAAATAGGATATTTTAAAGTTTAGAATAGATTTCAAATTTTATTAATATTATCTACAATTATAAGCCTAATAATAGCCTAAAATTAGACCTATATCATTATACTGTAAGTAACCAAAAATGAGAAACTTCTCACCCTGCCAAGGCATTCGCATCTTGAATGATCCAGTCTCCGCGTTACACCCAGCATTACCAAAGTATCCGGGTTATTGAATGATCGAATCGCCTCGATAATAATATGGGTACTTTTGGAGAAAACAAAATAGTCATCGCCAGGGGTGTAGTGGAGCCGGAACACACCAGAACGCCGTTCCGGCTCTGCTTTTTTTACGAGAAATAAACAAGAAATTATGAAAATGTCCTTACAACAGCGCAATTTTTTGTCACCCAGGTCAGAGCATTCTGGCACTGCTTATTTTGCGACTGCACCACTGGTCATCGCCAGCTTATGTACCAACCTTTCACGAGGCGGTATATTCCGTCCATCAGAAATGTGGTTAACACAACCGCACCACCATTGCTGTATCCCCAGGTGCAGCGAGAATCTGCTTACTCATTCAGCAACTTCTCATCCCCATATCTGAGGTGCCTTTTGGTTTAAATTAAGTCGTTTATCGCATTTTGAGCCAAAATTCAATGGTACGCCGTTTTGAAAAGAACTCTTGAACCCTAAAGAGAATTTACTGCAATCTAGTAGAATTTAAATGAGAATTATTTTTTCATGCACCAGTGTACACGATGGTTAAAATACTCTTAGTCTTGAAGTTTCGATGCAAAAATGGCATTTTAAAAGTAGAATTCCGGCAATGGTTTCTACAGCAACAGTTTTTACGTCAATAAATTGTGGATTATTCTACGGCATAAATCTGCTACTCATTTACAAAAAAATGAGAATTTAAAATTTAAATACTGCACCTAAAGGAAAGTGTTGCATTGACACTTCACTGGCGAAGAAATTCATATGCTTTAAGTAACAATACAGTTGAAAGAATTTTTTGCTTTATCCTACGCGTTAGAGAACTACTAGCTGATATACCAGGCGTTACTGGGAATAAAAATATTTTCCAAGTCTAAGCACTGTCTTTCGTTCGCTGTGCCCCGAGTCGTCTGATCCTTCGCCAGCGACTAAACCCCTCTCTTCTTTTTGTCTCCGTACTTTGAACCACCTGGCACGAGTTCAGCAACTCATGGGATTCCATTTTTCCCTCACAGTAATTATTACGGCGACAACAGAAGTACTTTCATATCATGAATTATTTATTACCATGACCCGAAGTACCATTCCCTTCTTTCTGGTGTTTGTGTGCGTGACTTGAAATATACCGCACGATGTTCCTTCTTTTTCTCGTAAGGTCTCCTCCCTTCGGTAGGAACGGGACTAACTTTGAATCACTTTACACATTCATTAGGATGATTTAAAAATTTGTGAAAATTAAACGAAACATCACGTGGTAATTAAAATAACATCATTGGATCGCTCGCCTGCATATTAGGTGTGCATGCTACGAAATAAAAGCGGAAGTAAAAATCATGCCTTCGAGTTAATGTCAAAAGAAAGCAATATTTTTATCATAACTTGAACAATGGCAAAAGTATGTGAGTGAATGATTTGATGAAAAAATAGAATTGTCTTCCATTTAGTTACAAAATAGAAAGCATTTTTACAAATTGTGCTAAAAATGAATTTTAAAAAAATTAAAGAAAAAATTCAAACCATTAAAAAGATAATTGTGTGCTCTCTAAGATGGTAAATAAATTAGTTTCGTTCATTAACACTATTTCAGAAGTTTTTGGCGAAAACTGAGCAAATACGCCGAAGTCTTCTTGATCTTTTTTATTCAATTAAATATTTTAAGAATTAATTTTGAAAATAACCCATTTGATCTATAAATTCAGTTCAGAACGACATGTGCAAATTCCAAGCCGCTATTGTTCACCATTTAGGAGGCGTTCTTGTGACAGACACTTGTATTTTCTGCTTTATATTATACATTCCACAAATATGCCAAGCAAATGTATACAGAAAAAAAATCGGAAGTGTTTTCCCATCGGTTTATATAATACTTTAAATAATATATGTTTTAGTCATTTCATAATCTATTTTGAATGTATTGTTCATCTCTAATATTTCTCAAAATAATAATTAAAAAAAATATTTCAGATATTGCCGAATTACTTACACAATACAGCGCCTTTTGTGTGTAACTTCGTAATACACTGACGAGCCAAAACATTATGACATCCCCACATTTTTCAATGAACTCGTCTGGATGACATGGAGGGCACGTGGTTAAGTGAGAATGGTATTTAACTGCTGCTGAAGAAGGTAAGTAATCATTCTTGCACTTACTTTTGCGAGTGATGGGAAAGGCTGCTGATCTAAGCGAATTTGATAGAGGGCAGATCGTAATGGCCCCCAAGACTCGGAACGAGTATCACCGAAACTGCACGACTGGTAGGTTGTTCACGATCTGCCGTTGTTAGTATTCATGCAAAGTGGATAAATGACGGTGACACCAACAGTAGACGCCAAGGTGTTGGTCGTCCACGCGTCATCAAAAAAAAAAAAAAAAAAAAAAACCGAACGTCGGAGACTGTCCCGCTTGGGAAAGCAAAATCGGCGCCAGACAGTGGCTCAGCTGACAGCCCAATACAATGCAGGTGCAAGCGCAAGTGTTTCGGAACACACAGTTCAGATAACACTGTTAGATATGGCACTGTGCAGCAGATGTACCACTCGTGTGCCTCTGTTGACCAAGTGTCATCGTCATCTACGCCTACAGTGGGCCCGGGAACATCGAGACTGGACTATGGATGAGTGGAAGAGAGTTAAATGGTCGGATGAATCCTGATTTCTCATTCATCACGTCGTTGGTCGTGTTAGGGTACGCCGTCTGCCAGGCGAGCAGTTGCTCCCCTCTTGTACAGCAGGTCATACACAGGCTGGTGGTGGCGGTATTATGCTTTGGGGAATGTTCTCATGGGCGGCTCTGGGACCTTAGTTGTGGTAGAACAGACCATGAAAGCTGCAAACTGTCTGAACATTATTTTGGATCAGTTGCACCCTGACATGACGTTTCTCTTCCCAACTGGAATCTTCCAGCAGGACAACGCCCCATCTCACAAAGCTCGGGTTGTGTTGGAGTGGTTCGAGGAGCACACTGATGAATTCCACTTAATGTCCTGGCCACCTAACTCGCCGGATCTTAATCCGATGGAGCACATTTGGGATGTCATGGAGTGGCAGCTCAGAGCTCAAACACCACCATGTCCGAATATTTCGATTTTGCGTGACCGCTGCTTATACATTTGGTACAACCTGTCTCCAGTCATGTACCAAAAACTTGTGATATCTATGCCCAGGCGAGTTGCAGCTGTTTTGAAGGCCAAAGGAGGTGCAACGCGTTATTGAGTAGGTGTTCATAATGTTTTGGCTCTTCAGTGTATAGTGAACAGGGCTGTCTTAACAAATTTGAGTGCCCTGGGCTGGAATAATTTGGCACCCCATCAGAACAGTAACTAGGATTTTCAGGGCCTATGAACCAATGAATATACCCAACTAATAATATAATTGAGTAAAAATGTCACCTATTCAGTGGCAATTTTACAGATCAGCGCCTTTTCAAAATAGGATTTTGGTTATTTATTCGACTCAAAAATATGCATTTTAATTAACAGCATAAGATATACATGTTTATGTGACATTACAAAATCGATGGCTGTCTAGTTACAGCTCCCTAATATTAGTAGACAACATATTAAAAAAAATTTTTTTGTTCAAAATTAAAATAAATAGATTTCGTAATTTTATAGGTGCCTTTGGATCAATGGTGCCCCTGCGCTACAGCCCAATTAACCCATTGGATAAAACAGTCCCGATTAGTGAAGAGAATCAAGTATGTGTTTTGGACCTTTTTCGTAGACCGATAGAGTCCGAAATTTGATATAGATGTAATAATTTGGTGTCAATACCTTATATAAAATTTTATTTATTTGGCTTGTACTTCTGAAAAAATTACGAAATCTAAATTTTTATACAGTCCACCGATCTTATCAGTCATATTTAGTAAAATATTCGAGACATTAACATTTTAAACAAAAAATGTTCCATTCTTCGGCACTCCAACCTGATCGAGTTACGAATTTCCTTATTTTAGACCAATCATGACCTTGCAGAAGTCAATGGTCATTTCACGAAATGTTGTGTATTGGTTGCCTAATATTCCTCAAGGCGGTCATTAAATGATCTAAAAGAGTGATATTCAGAGCTTCATAAATTGGTCAGTTTTAGTCACAGAAGAGAGGAACATTTTGTTTAAAATGTTAAGTACATTTATTGACTCAACATAATTCTTTACATCATTTAGAACTTTTTCCAATTAGAAGTATAGGCCTATCTTTAACAGATTAGAAATTGGTTATTGGACCTTCCTGTATATGGGTGAATTAACACTACATAATTCAGTTTTCAAGTACAAAAATATTATCGTACTGGCAAAATTTGTTGAGAATGAAAGATTAAACTGCTGCAAGGTTGGTAAATATTGCTACTTTTTATCCTGAAATTTTAAAAGGAAAATCTTAACAGGAATTACTCAAGTTACATTTAACAGTAATAAGGGTTGAAAATGAAAGAAAAAAAAAAAAAAAAAAGACAAAATCAACGTTTTTCAACTTTTTGAAAAGTCCCAATTGGAATGCCTTGACAACATCTGTTTTCAGTGCAATCACAGTCATTTCCAAAAATGAGCAAATTGGCAGATTTAAAAGCTTCTTGAGCACTTATTTTATCTACTTGCCTCTACAATAATACCTGGACTTACGCAGTCACTTAATTTCTCTTCCCTTTCAAATATTTCCCATTTGAGAATGCAACTGCAAAATTCAATGGACAAAAAAAAAAATTGCCCATTCTTTTTAAATAAACAAATTTTTAAAACTGCACTCCTATTAGTATATTAAAAAGTAGATTTTTATTATTTAAATTATTTTCAACTTTTTAGTCTTTAATTTATAATTATAAATATTAATCAAATTCACTAGAATTACTCAAATTCACTACTAGGTAATGCCACATGTACGGAATAAAACTTTAATTCTATTCATCGATTAACTGCTAATTCAGTTCTGAAAATACTAAAATAATGTATTGTCATTGAGGATACACACATGAACAAAATTTCAAAACTCTAGCACATCAGGAAGTGATTACAAATCAACTATAAAATTACAAACTGCAAAAAGTGTTTAAAAGTGAGCTGGAAGATACACCAGAAAAACATATGACAATTGAAGTTTGACAGGCTCACTTGAAAAAGGGTTAAAAATTTTGGGAGACAAAACTCAAACGAGGAATGTATTCTAGTGGTAAGGTGAGGAATAAATATATACATAAGCTTGCTGTGAAGAAATTTTATGAGAAAAATAAAAGTTGAATCATCAATTCATTAGATTTTATGACTATTTTGACATCAAAATATCTTCATTTTGTGTGCAAGTTTTATTCTGCTTCAATACGCATGAAAATTATGTTTTTTATACATACTTTTCTACCAAACAATTGTTTTTCTAGACTTGTCTCTAATTATTTAAAATTTGCATGTATTAATTTATATGCAAATTTAGACCTTGGCTTATGTGAATCTGACTCATGAGCTTATGAATAAATTTGGGTTGTTGGGCTAAGTTCTTGTCGTGGGTAATTGGGTTTGTGACTGTTGATTTGTAGTAATACGAGCAAGTTAAATATACAAATTAGATTTATTTACAAGGTTTTAAGGGGAGTGGGATTTTTTTGTTCCCATACAAAAGAGGGACGTAACTTTACTTAATATTAATAATCGATGCAGCTTCGAATAGACCTTGTTGACAAAGAGGCCAGAGTCTAAGAAATTGAATGGCTAGTAATCCATCTGCATCTTGCGTACTCATTCTTGTTCCTTTCTGTAAAGCTGTCTATTTGTTTTTGCTTTATTCTGTCTATTTACTCATTGGTGGTGGCATATAACAGGGCAGCAGCGTTGGCAATGACGCAGTTGTACTATCTTCAACACGGGTTATTACTGCACTATGTTTAAATCAAAATATTGAGAAAGATAGAAATTTAAATATGGAGATGGCTGCATTTTGAGATAATTCATCACAATACAAACATTGTTTTAGAAAATAATTTTATTCCATTTTCAACTGCTACATACAGTTAGCAACAGCTATTGTGATCCATTTAACAGGGATTTATGTAGTGACTAAAACATACTTCACAGCATATTTAATTCCAAAATAATTTAATAAAATACTTTATTATAATATACTTTGTATACTATTAAATTTACATTACCTGAAAAATTAATTCAATAATTTAGACTGTAAAATATTGTTAGGTCCAGGAAGCATTCATTTTTTTCCTTTCTCAATATTCATCACTTCTGTAAAATAAATTTATGCATGCATAGAACTTAAGTTTTTCTTATAAATACTAAATATTTAAATTTTGGTGAAACTTTTCTAACATTCTTGTTTAACTAAAAAAAAAAAGTAAATAGTTAAAGCAAACCTTTAACCTTCTTATTAAATATATTTAGTAAAACTCACTTAACACAAAATTCCTTATAAACAAAGGATTCAATAATAATAAAAAAAATTGAACTTTAGATCCAACTAAAGATTAGTTGTGCTTACAAAAAGAATGACAGAGAACATAGTAAAATTATCTCATTAAAATTTACAAAAAAAAATATTAAAATAAAGAATAAAACAAAGTACTAGATAAAAAAAACACTGATAATATATGTATAAATTCTTGGTTGTTGCAGGAATCTTCTTATGGTCAGAGGAACAATCGATCCTTAAGTACAGATGCATGAAGAAACAATAGACTATAAATAATTTAACACTTAATCACAAGTGAAAAATACATGAAGAATCACTTACTATAATTTTTTACAGCCCATTTCTTGAACAAAAATAATTTATACTTGTTAAGTATAAAAGAAAAGAAATTATATTCTTATAAAAATAACTTACTCCAATGTTTTAACATCTTATGAGAAGAAAATTAACAATACAAATATGAGAAATACTGAATAGGATTGTACACCATTTATTGTCTTTTTGGTACCTTATATTCTTTTCCAATAAAAAGTATGTAGTAAAATTTTGAATACTATAATGAGTCAACACCTGTCTTTCAGTCTTAGGTGCAAATTTATACAATGAATGCTTCTGAACTGTCTTCAATTAACGATTGTAAGAAGAACAATTTATTTTGCTTCAGTTGACCACCATTTCCAGTGTTTACGATGGTATATACAATAAATTAAGAAAATAATTGTTCTAGTATGGATATCACATGAGAATATAACCTTAACATAATGAATTCACAACAGTATAAACACAAAAAATAAAAAATATTGCCTCCTTATTCCACGGGGAGCCTTTCAAGATTTAGCAATGCATGTGAGAATATACAAAGTTTACCAAAAAAAACCATATCAGTTTCATTGTCCTAGTACTGTTAATATGTGCATAGTGTTATATAGCTGGAGGAAATGAAGACAGTACACAGCTTCCAACTTATGTACAAGACTTCCAAAAAAGTGATATTCCTTATGGAATAAAATCAAATCTTTAGATTTCATTTTGCTTTGCGGCGTTTGTTTTTTGGGGTTCTGGGCGAGCATTTTTTCCGTTTCTTTGGAGTATCGTCTGTTGAAGCTTGATTTGTTAAAAAGTTTGAAGCGTCAGAAGTAGCAGTCTCTGCATCTAGTAGAGGTTCTGATTGGTAATTAAAGTCACTGCTAGGGACCTCAGCATCCTGATTCAGAGCTTCAAACAGAGGTGAATTTTCTATATCCATTTCCAGCATATTGGGAGTGAACTGGACAATTTCATTTCCTGAAAATGGAAAGGATCTTAAATCTCACAATAGTACTGACAGCAAACTGGAATACCAAGACCAGTTTTACATAAAATAATTTAACATTTTTGTAGTGATAGCAGAATCTATTTACACTTGTAATAAACATTTTATTTTTTCATTTTAGAAAACAAATAGAAAAAAATCAATATTTAAAATTAAGCTGCATTATACAAGATGTTTCAAAACTCTTGGCATAAACTTTAAGGACAAATAGACAGATAGCACAAAATTGCACCATAAAATACACAATACATGTTGTAACTCAAGCAGTGAAGTGGTGTACAGTGTTTCCAAGTCAGGGTAGTCCCATCCAATGGTTTGCATGGTCACTTGATTTGTCATGCCTATTTTTTTCTGCGAGTTTGTATGGAAATCCTTACCATATTGCTTCTGATGATGATCTTGTGTCAAGATTTCTATGACTGCTGCTGCAATATGATTTGTGCTTTCTACAAACTACACTGATCTTGAGCACATTTTTTTCTTTATTTGTTCCATAAAAAGTGCTCCTTGAACTCAATTTTATTTAATTCCATCTTAGTGATTCTTAGTTGGTATCATTTTAGAACACAGCAACTATTGCTCCTCAAGGGCCACCACTAAATTTTGACTAAGCATTATGTGGCAATTTTTGCTTGTCTATGTATGTCCACTACTATCATAAAACTTTAGACCATGAGTTTTGAAATGCTTTTTATTTATAATATAAATCTTTTATTTATAATTAAAACATCAAAAATTATTTGAAACCCCTTTGATTTGTTCAAGTATATTAAATTCAGCATCAAGTGTCATTTAAAATGTATATTTTAAAAGATTGGTTTTTAAATTTTGAAGGAAATCATAATTTCTATTTAAATGCTTAGTTCACCAACATTCTATTGAAAATTATCATGAAGTTATCCATAAATTTTGATCTCAGAACTTGAGAAAAGGACTTCTAACTAGTTATATTTGTTTATGTAAATGCATGCACTGCAAGTTGAATGAATACACCAATAAAAAGTACATGATCAAGTATGACACAAAATCCAATCCGGAAATAAATTACACTAATTCTGTAGAC
Source organism: Araneus ventricosus (assembly GCA_013235015.1). Classification (NCBI taxonomy): domain Eukaryota; kingdom Metazoa; phylum Arthropoda; class Arachnida; order Araneae; family Araneidae; genus Araneus; species Araneus ventricosus. The sequence goes on along the minus strand of BGPR01002750.1, from coordinate 25,851 downwards.
AAAATTTTTTGAAAGAACAGACTATGAAAAAAAAAAAAAAATCACAGTACCATTCCTAAAAATTACCTACTCATCTGTCACAGGGGAAAAAACTCTTACAAATCACAATTTATAATTCAAAGAAAATTTTCATAGATATATTTAATTTTGCATAAGTTATCTTATATATTTGATGGAAAACAAGAAAAAAAAATGTGCCATTTAATTATTAGTTTAAAAAGTCATCAATAAAATAAGGAATTCATAGTCTTCAAAATTTATCAGAGATGCTTAATGAGTAACAAGACTGGCTTGAAAAGACATTGAAAAATTACAATAATCTAGAAATATGGTAGCTTAAAAACTTATAAGGTTTAAACATCGATACTACAACTTTGAGTCAAGAATTATTAAACACATCTAGTAGGTCAATCAAGACTTACCCATAATATCATTTGTTTCAGTTTTTATACTCGAATCATCCTAAAGAAGGGGGGGAAAAATTGAAAAATTTTATAAAAAGTGTATATATATATATATTTAAAACCAGGTAATACACTAAAAATCAGTCTATAATATTGAAACACTATAAAAGAAAATAATGCAGAATTTAAACATATGTCACAAAACAATGAATTCTTTTTTAAACTTTTGGATTACCGATGAAAACCATTTCCAAGATACCTCTTAAAACAGGAATTTTCAAAAAAAAAAACACGAAAGTGCTCTGCCCCTTTTAAAGTCACTCAGAAATTTGTAGTTCCCATCAATTGCTTGGAGTAATTTATTCTTACCTTTCCTCACTTGCAATCAACAGCCAACACACATGCCCTGCCAAAATAGGATAGGGGAGTGAAACAATATACAATATGACTTAAGTATCCCACAAATTAATACCATAAGGAGAGGAGATCCTAATGAGTAACTGATACAAGGGCTGGCCTTTAAAGAAAAATCTAAATTAGTCATATCACATTTTGGTAATTCCAGACAGAATTACCAGTACGATATCAGGTGATCTGATATTAGACAATTCCTTGTTTCTAAGTAATTTACTTTTCCCATGATCATACAGTTACCTGAAACCTTAAATGTTCTAATGTTTGAATCCAAAAAAAAAAAAAAAGTCTTATCAAATTAGTATATACATTTTAAGCAAATAGTATTTGTAGTATTTTACAAAAAAACATATCCAATATCTATAAATAAACCTTTCTAACTTACTTAACTCAAAATGTTTGAACACTTTACTCTTTGGTGATTGCACTCTTCTGTAGATGTGCTAGATCAAGTATCAAGTTTTTCTTGCAGTGCAAAATTAATAAGCAGTTTATTACTAAGGGCATGGCTGTTATTTTAACTGAAAAAAATGGCTTCTACAAAAGAAAGGGCACAGTGTGTTTGTTCTGTGGCTGGCTGAGACAAAATTACCAAAAACAGTACTATTAAAGTTTCAGATTTGCTATGAAGACAACAACTAGATGTGAATTTTATAAAATCTTTTAGTTAGAAGTTTTCAGAAACAGGTATAGTCAAAAACAAAGAGAAAGACTACAAGTTAGATATTTGATGATGGAACTCGTGTATCTTAAATAAAATTTGATCAGCTTTGTACATCTCTGTAAAAAATGCTTCTATGAATACTTCAATAAAATTATAAACAATTTAAATATGGCAATTACTTTGGGACACATGTGTTTTACCATCATACTGGATTGAATTGCAAAGAAAATTATCTTAACACTTTAACAAAATAACATGTCAAAATTTAGTTATGAAATGAAATTAATAAGGGAAAAGTAGTCTTTTTTCCCTCTAAAAAATGTCACATTGCAAACAATCATTAATCAGTTTTCAGGGGTAATTACTGCTCAATTCATGTTTAAAATTGATACAGAAAAGAGGCAATATACTTACAGGTAGACTACTTGAAAAAGCATCATAGTTGGCAAGTTCATCAGTACTGAAGAGCTAATTTAAAGAGAAAATTTCACACAATATGAATATAAAATATCAATTGAATATGAATCAGAATAGGAATGATAAAACACACACAAACACAAAATCAACTTCAAAAACAAAAACTTCAAAAGGAGTATACAAAATATGTATAATGGAAAATGAATATCGATAATTTAATACTCCAACTAATATTTCAATTCATGAGGTAGCTTACAACAAAACTGAAATGGTAACTTAAAACAGCTGAAACCCATGAATCATGTTGGAAGAAAAAGAACTGCATATGTAACAATATAAATCTAATGCCAATGAATTAATTTAAAAAAAAAAACAAATGAGCATGTGCTATGAAAAATGAAATGATTAAACATTAACAGTGAAACATACCACAATTTGGTTATTCTCATTGTCATTAAAAAAAGAAAAAAAAATAATAGAATTCACATAGTGCTTAAAAAGCAGAATTTCATTATATATGAGACAGGGACATTGAAAGATAAGATTGCCTTTCTAAATTTGTAAATAATAATAACAGATTTATTTTTGGTGACAAAAAAAATAATAATTCCTCAAATATATTAAATACTGTCAAAGGAGATTCATTAAAAATTAAGCACAATTTTGGCATTTTTCCTTGGTAACTTCTGAAAATATTATAGCACAAAAATGATTTTTATACCACCTAAAAAATAAAATTATCTTTTCAATGATATCAATTAAGTTGGCATAGAATTTTTTCACTAATTTTAATAAATTTTTAAAAATATATTTAGACATAATTTACAAGTATACTTTTCATGGTTGCCAAGAAATTCAGATTGGTTTCTTTGCTTAAACAAATAATTATTTTAGCGTTTTTCTTTTATTGCTGAAAGCTAAGGATTATCCCAATAGATTTTACTTTTTTTTATTTTATCTCTTTTTCTGTGAAATTTGTAATCAGTCACCAAAAAGTTAAGTTTATTATAATATCTATCCAGTGAGCTGAATGATTATGATTGCTTTCTTTTAGTTCTTTTTATCAGCACGTTTTAATCCAGCTAATATGCTGCTGGACATAAAATGACACGAATCCATGTTTTGCATTTAATTTCAACATTTTTAGTTAATAAATATTTAAGGCCATGTATATGTTAGCTATATAGCATTTTTATTGGTTAAAAACTCTAACATTATATCCACAATTGTTTTCCAACAATTTCTCCACTTTCTCACTGTATGAAGATCTCCTGGCTGATGATAATATATAGCTTTTAAAAAAAATTGTGAATATTTTCTCAATAGCAAACGGATTCAATCACAGAAAAGAAAAAAAGAAAAAAAACTTACATGTGTAATGCTACCGAAAGAACCCAAGTTAAATGTCTATCACATTTTGAAGTTTAAAATTATTTTGTTAAGGGAATCATGAATATCAAATTATGCATATGAGATTCAATTGAAATTGTACTAAAATGTACCTATGGCTATCAACAGAGTTGTAATTAAAGGGATAACATTTTTTTAAGACTTGAGAAGGTTGTCAAAAAAGCCGAAATTACAAGCTCTTTCTGCTCTCACAAAATAGGTAGTTTTTTGCAGAGAAGAACTCTAATATAAGAACTTCCATTTTGTTTAGTTAGATTAATATTACATTTTGCAGCTATACAAGAACTATTGTGGTACATCAAATGATGAGGACATTATCTGAGGTCAAACCCTTCTCCTACTTTCTACACCCCTTCCAACAGGGGACATTTGACCACTAATGAATTTAATGCAAACACAGCAGATTTTTAGTTGGATTTAAGCTTTGAATCTGCAACGTTATGGTAATCCGGCCTCTGTGGTTCATCCATGAGAAAAATTTGAACTTTCAAACTGCAAGGTTTTGTTGGAAAGTTAATTTTTCATAAAAGTCAATTTTATGCTTAAACAAAAATTATGAGAATAATAGAAATCAAACTGAGCAGAGATGCAACATAAAATGACTACTTAATATGCTTAAGAACAAGCTTATATATCCATATAAAACTTTTTATGAATGATGAACATGAACAATGAATTTCATAATTTTCAAAGCACAATGAATTTTAAATGTCAAAAGTACAGAATTCGTTTTAACAGAACACCTTACAGTTAGACAGGGGGAAAAAGTAAAGGCACAATTTATCGAACACAAAATTTACGAATGGGAAAATGCAATGAATTTAATTAAAAAGCTTCAATGCTCTCAAGTCTTCGTTACAAAATATACAAACAGACAACATCAACATTTTAGAAATCATGAAATTTGGAACACCAATTAAATAATTTAGAAACATCAAATACAATTATTTTTAGAAAAATTGATAGCTTAAATATTTGTTAATTTCAGCTAATTAAGCCTTGACCCTAACTTTTAAACAGCGACTTAATTTTTTTTTTTCACATCAAAGAAAGCAACAATGACTGAAATAACCCAGACTTACAATCAGATCCTGATGCTGCACTGGTGGACAAAAGATTTAAACCCAAGAACTATGAACAATAAATAGCCATGTTAAACATGAATGGGAGTAAGGGGAAGCACTTCCAGCAAATGTGTAAAAAAATAAATAAGAGGCATGATATAATGCAAAATTTATTGGGAAAATGATTATAAAAAGTGTAGAAACGGGTTGCTTTAGGAAAAGGTACATACTGACTCAGAAACTTAACACAAAGAATACAGATTATTAACAATATGTAATCTAGACATAAATGTCTGTCAAGGATATGTCCACCATCCATTGGAATGCAACTTTCCACATGGCAAAGATTAAAGAGATTTCAAGGCAATCATTCCCACTTCTCTTTCACTGTATGAATAAGGCTTGCTCGTTAGTTGAGCTGGGCAAGCAGCAAGGCATATTCCATAAATTTTCTATGGGATTCAGATCAGGTGAATGTGCTGGCCACATGGTGAATTATCATCCATGAATAGAAAATTATTGTCAACAGCAGCACAGAAAGGACAAACTGCATCATGATGTTATTAGTATCTAATTGGTAATTTTTCTGGGCTATAACCACTAACCTTCATGCCATATTAGTTGTTACCTACTATCACACCAAAGACTGAACCGACTCTCATTTGAGAAGAGGATATTGGCTCAGAAAAGATCGATCAAAAGACAACGCAGACAGGACCAATGCAAATTAGCATTGGAATAGTTTATCCTAAGTGGGACACTTGAGAAAGGTTTTTGGCTGTATAGTCCAGTTGTGTCACAAATGCTCTGCAGCTATGCTGGTTCCTATTTTTTTTTTGCAGTTAAAATGATGCAACAGCTGTTTTGGGCTGTCATACTGCACTCATTTTTTAACTGTGTCCACTATCCTGTGCACCTGTTTTAAATGCTGTTTAAAGTTTGGAAAAAGCACTGGACACTGTCAAATTCTCTGGCAACATCTGCTACTTGTAGAAGTATTCCCAAATTTAAATTATCCATTTGCATGTCAAATCATTTAAATGACACCTGTGGGACATGATTTTACTTTCTAAAGAGCCACATTTTCTCAAACTAACTTCTACGTCATTACATGATCAACACAAGCAGTAATTCCTACAAGCTAGTGCATTTCATTTTACAATTGACAATGTTCACCAAAACATTCATCCTTAGGTTTTGTTGAATAATGAATCCAACAGTGCATTCAAATACTAAGAGTTTTTTTAAAAAATATTTTAATCCAAAATGAATTATAATTTATGGGAGATGCTTCATGATACAAGAGAGCAAATATTAAAAAATTATTTATTTCACAAGAAATAAATATGATTCCCTAATAAAATGTTTTTCAGTAAAAAGTTAAAACTGATCAAATCAAGAAGAAAAATAAAGAAAGAACCAGAATCTATAAAAATGTAAATAATTTGAGATGTAAATATTTACAATAAATTTTTATACTATATATAACAGACAGTATATCCAAGTAAATGTTTCAGAAAAGGGCTGCAGAACTTTGAAACAATGAATAACGCCCCAAAATGCCAAATGGTAAAACAGAAGCGCAAAGTTGTAAAAACATTACAAGACAAGAGAAAAATTTTGCTTCCAGCAAAAAAGGTAAAAGGATATTGTAATATGCATTATGTGCCATGCCTATATGAAAATCTATCAATTACATCAGGTGACACAAAGGGTTACTATCTTATTGAAATCAACAAATTGTTTGAAACCTGAAGAAATTATTTTACATATTGAAAACAATTTTATATAAGTTATGCATATGATGGAATTTAAATTTCTCCTAATCCACATCCCATTAAGTTATACTTTAAAATATCATACAATATAAAGTTATTTAATTGGTGTTCCATATAATTCTACCTGGGGATCAAGAGAAGTCCAACTATTCGGTGAGCCACATACCGCTAGAAGATTTTGGACATCAAGATTCCAAGGACCGGATGCAAATTGATCTTGTGCATAGTTTAATGATTCATCAACAGATAGCAGATGATTAGTTAGAGCATTTCTGAAAAATAATTACAATAAAATAAATTATGGCTACAAAAAATTAACAGTTTTTATAAGAAATGATTGCGAGTCCATTTCAAAAATCCTGAAAACAGGAGTGTGCAGAGAAAATCCATCATAATTCAAATTAATCACAATATTAAAGTGTTATACATATATGCAAACAATTTTATTAGACAAAAAAATATAATTATTTAAAATTTGTTTATGCTTCTCTACATCATTTCATTAAACTACTTACTTTTTTATTTTCTCAATTTTGTGCTGTAAACTGTATGTGCAAATATGCTTTGGGGAAGTTTTTAAGTTCAGTGGATTGCCATGTTCATATATTTGGTAGCAACTGAAAGTTCATTATGATCAGGAAGGTATTCTGATGCAGACAATGGCTTTCAAGATAATATGCTTCAAGTATTAGATTATAATATGAAGTAAACATATCAACAATTGTTGTGAGATAGGAACAGTGAATGGAATGTAAAACTCGTTTGTAAGCTGTACAGCTATTCAATAAATTATCCCTCAACTTTCTACCAAAAGGATCTTGAGAGGGATTTTGACTCCAAAACAACAAGATTTCACAATCTGCAAAGTATTTAGGCTATCTATATTCAATGATTGTATACATTTTGTCATAATATCGCCTATATAATTAATCTCTGAATAATATTGTACAAAATTTGAGAAAGAGTGAGAGTTCTCACAAATCTGAAAAATTCCAGATATGACAATGCATGGGGAAAAAAGGGGGAATACTGCATATATCCTGATCATAATCACTTGCTTTATATTGCTACTTTCTTTGAACATTACAATGGGATTTCTATAGTTTCCATATTAATACAGGCTAACTCTAATAAGGAACTCAGCTAATTACAAGATGGGATCACAATAAAAATGATTTATCCAATAACAAGAATTCAGAAAAACTGAATCTAAACACGAGTTCAGCAAGAGAAAACAATTTTTTAACTAAAAATGGTACTAAATATTTATTATTAACATTTAACAATTTTAATAAACACATAATAAGTAAACAGTAAGTAATTTTAATAGAGCCTTAAAAAATTATTCGCTTATGATACAAGGTATGGACTTATTTAGCTAATGAAAAAGAATGAACACATAAAAACAAATTTCAGCTTTGAATTAACCAAAATAAATTCAAGTCATACACAATATTTTCACATTATGTTAGCCTGTTAATGCCCAAATTAATTTCAAGCATAGGTTTCAATAAGTTTATATTAAATTATGTTTAAAACAAGATTGATTTAAGATAATTACAAACTAAAATTAAATTTTTGAAAAATAGTGTGTGTAAGTTTTTTAGAAAAACTATCAAAAAATTGGGGAAAATCATTTTAAAAACCATTTTTGTACATATATGTTAAAAGATTTTTAAAATACAGTAAAATCTAACCCTTTCCAGCATGATGGTCGCACAAAAGAACACCAATTTTAAAATTTTATAAAAAACACTTTCCACTTTCAAACCCAATAAATTGAGGTAGATAATAGTTCTCATTCTAGAACGTAGATGGCAGCCCTTGAAATATAGCTTTCATTTTGGATTAATTAAAATGTTCAAATTTCTTGACTCACAGATGGAAAATTTTTCGAGTTCTTGACGATTACAATTTCAGCAAATTTACTGGACCATTTTCCTCCAATATTCTTGAAGTATTAATTTATGACTTTGTGTAAGATTCAAGATTACAGTGGAGTCTCCCTATAACGAAATCGCTTGGTTCCAGTTGAAAAATTCGCCACAGAGAAAATTTCGTTATACGGAGATTAGAGATTTTTGCAGTTATTTAAGTAAATGTTACAAACCTTTTATTAGCTGCGATAAGTTCAAAAGTATTTAATTATGACTCTCAATTAAAAATGAAGTAATATATATTATAAATTTGTTAAAATTATACTAATTGTTTTGTATAAATAAAATGCTCAAAAGTGAAGACAATTCACGAATTTAGAGAATAATATGTACTAGTATGCATTTACGTTTATTTTATTTGAAAAATTCCGTTATTTTATATTGCTTTGAATTTTGTGATGTTAAATTTTCATAAAAATTTTCACATTTTGTGTGTGAGCTAAAAATAGAGTCGGGCACATTTTCTTCCATTTCGAAAAAACTTTTAATGGTTTCGAATGACAGTAGCATTTCGGTCCTATATGGTTTTAGCTGTATCACGTCTTCATTTTCGGAATAACTGTCATTTTCCTGGCCTTTATTGTTGTCCATTAAACTTTTCAAAATTTCTTCAGCTGTATGATATGAAGAAGTTAACAGTTCTGCATCCACTTCTAAAATGTTGGAGAGAGTTGCATCATCTGTTATTCTTCCATTCCCTTCTACTGTTTTCCATTTTTCTTCCAAGATCGCATCTTCATCATCGGAATCACTGTCATCTGTCCGATTACTGAAGCCTCCTCTTTTAAAGCAATTACGGATTGTTTTAGCAGTTACATCAAATTTCCATACTTTATTAAGTTCTGCAATTGCTTTTCGAAGGTCGATGTTTTCTTGAACTGTTTCATTTTTTTCAATTGCACTGATCATTTCTTTCAAGATTCTTTCCCTACAGTGCATTTTTAAATTTTTAATTATTCCGATCCAGGGGCTGCAAATTTTTGTGCAGTTACGAGGAAAGAAAATGACACTAACATTTTTTAGCTTTTCTCCACAATCTTTTGAATGAATTGGATAATTGTCGATTAATTAAGCATTTTACGGTGTTGTTGTCCCATTTGCTTGTCCAATGCTTTCAACCATCTGTCAAAAATTTCAGACGTCATTCACGATTTTTTGTTGAATTCGTATTTAACTTCTAAAGATTTTATTCTTTTGAAGCACCTTGGAGATTTACTTTTTCCAAAAACAAGCATCTTGAACTTTTCCTCTCCAGTCACGTTAGCACATAACAAAATTGGGAACCTTTGTTTGCTTTTCTTTCCTCCGAAACATTTGTCTCCTTTAAAAGCTGGCGTTTTTGCACGGAAACGTTATCGCTGGAATGAACAATGCGAGTGGTTGCACATGTGAGCGATTTGTTTGCACAGAAATTAGCAACTTTCTTCAAAAATCGAAAAGATAAACGTCTGAAAAAATTCGTTATAAGGAGACAACCACTTCGTTATATGGAGAATATTTTGAATGTTTTTTAATATTCCGATTAAAAATTTCGTTATAGGAAGAAATTCGGTGTAGGGAGACTTCGTTGTAGGAGATTCTACTGTATTTCTTTTAAAGGTATCAAGATGGCCGTCCCCAAAGGTATCCTCATATGAGCGGGCATCCCCTCGAAAGGAGGCAAGTTAATTCTTTTTTGTAAATTCTACATCTCGACGATAAACTAAACCCATTCATGATGTTTTTTCATTATATTTCAAAAATTTTAATACTTCGCACCTGAAAGGGTTAACCGAAAATGCAAAAAACACATATGCATGGAAATAATCACAAAGACGAGACTTTTTGGCAACGATATCCCCACAATTTTCTTTTAATCCTCCCCAAGGTCAGTTATTAATTTTAGAAATAAAAATTAAAATTAATGGGCATTAATATTAATTACTCTATTGTTTACCATTTCCTGTCAGGTGCATTGTGCCTAAACTATCTGGTGTAAATATTACACCCGAGAGAGGGTTAACTTTAATAAAGAACATAAATGTAGCCTACAAAGAGAGTTTTGAATTCGTTTTACAATCAAAACAGAATTACATACTGCGATTAAATACAAAATAGTAATAGAGATGTTCATTGCTTAACTGAAAAAAGTTATCCGAAGTACCTCTTTATTTGGGTTTTAACCGGGGTTGTACAGTATCTCTACTAATAATAAAGGAGAATGTGTGTGTATTGGTGCTCTACAGGGCAAACAGCTGGACCTAGAGCTATGAAATTTGGCAAAAACATATTTTGGAGGGTGGGAATGTGTACCGCGGAGCCCTATTTTTGAAATTTCAATTAGAATTTAAATTAAAAATTAAATAAAATTTTGGCGTTTTTTCTTAATTTTCGAAAACATAACATAAAAAATCATTTTTACACCATCTGAAAGTACAAAAAGTTACATTTCAATGCTACCAATTAAGTTGCCATACAATGTTTTGTTGAATTTAATTAAATTTTAAAAAATATTTTTGGCATAATTTACAATACTTTTCATTGTTGCAATCCGACATAATATCCTAATACATTTAGCTTTTATATTTTATTTCATCAAAATTTGTGTTAAATCTGTAAACAAAGCTCTCCGAGATATTACTTTGGTTATATTAAGAAACATAAGCTGAAGCGTTATGGTTGCTATGTTTTCATTCTATTTTCAACATGTTTTAATCCAGCTAACATGCCGCTGGCCATAAAATATGCTGCGTCATTTTAATATTGAAATCAAATGCATATTTTACAAGAGAATGTGGAATTAGAGGTTGTATGACATGGTCAGTTATTTGGACTCCTTTAGGGGCATTTATATAGACAATGAGGTAACAACAACAGGTACAAGGTCACTAATAGAACATGGGTTAAATATCTACCACAATCTGAAGTTTAAGATTGCGTTGTTAAGAGAACCAAGAATATAAAATGATGCAAGATTCAATTGAAATCATATTCCCGGTGAACAAGCTGGTCACCGAAGGTGGTTAGTCACAAAATAAAGACTACTTTCTAATTCCTTACATTACTTTAAAAATAAATCAAGGGGGAATCAACATTTTTGCCCTCAAAATCTGACTAACTGATGGTATGTGTTTGTTGAAATTTGTTTAGGAATACATATCGACTTGTCAGACAAAGCAGAAACAAACAATGGAATGCATTCAGTTTAGGCACAGAAGTGAGATGTAACTAACCTTCTTATAAACAGGATGCTGTGTGTTAACAAATTAACAGGAAATTCAAGGGACTGGAGAAAAATTCAAATTATCTAAATTCTTAACTAAATGATAGAAACACAATGTCACAGTAATACATTTATAGAAAATAAACTCAATGCTAATAGTAGCTAATTGCAGTTATTTTATAAAAACATTTTACTCAAATTTAATAACTTTTATACAATATTAACAAATATTTTAATAAAAAAACCTAATAAAAATATATCTAATTGTTGTAGCTGCCAAGAGATATTTAAAAAAATAAATTTCTAAAAGAACTGAAAGTTTTAAATAAAATTTCAATTGTATCTTAAAACCTTTGCTGTTAGAGAATTTTTTTTTTTTTTATAAAATACAAAATTTGCAAGTAAACTTTTTAATGTTATAAACTATCTTACTTCACTAAATTTGAAGATGACTCCGTGGTTGTTAGTTGGTAATTATGTTCATCATGAGTAGGGTTCTTGGTAGTTGAAGCCTTTGACATTTCTTTCTTAACCAATTCAGTCTTTGCTTCTCTTGCAGAATTACACATGTCATCCTCAGAAGTGATAATTTTAGGAGTCTGCAATGGCTCTGACAGAAGACTATCAACAAAGTCATTTTTTGAAAGTGATGATTGCAAACTGTGAGAATTGTTTTCATTTGAGGTACTGGGGTGCAATTCACTAAATGCAGCAATTTCTGGTGAACTAAAAAATTCTGAGCCAGTAAAAATGCTGTCATTATCATTGGCCAATGGAGTTGTTGGATTACTAGTGATAGTTTCTTTATCCGGAATTGAGATAACATTACTCAGTTTTGAGATGGGAATAATATCACCAATGGTACTACCTTCTGGGATAGAAATAACAGTTCCGATATTATCATCTTCAGGTATTGATATGACATTGCACACTGTACCATCTTCAGGTATTGATATGACATTTGCCACTTCAGCATTTCCTTGATCGGTTATATATTCTAAAGGAATACCTAATATTGATTCACTTGGATCGGTTTCTTCATTATTTGTTGCTGGAGACCTA
>BGPR01002750.1:0-13489 GCA_013235015.1 Araneus ventricosus | reverse complement strand
TCAAGATGCAAATGGAAAAAGAAGCACTCAATAAAGAATGGAATTACAAAAAATTGAAATACAGTTTTACAACATAAATAAAATTATATATATTTATATACTAATTACACTTGCTTAGATTGCCTTGCACCTTTTATGTAAATAGAATGATTTCTGATTTTGATATTTTGGTTATATTTCTTAAAGAAGCTTACTATATTTGATATTATTTATTATATAACACAGTGGTGAATCCAGGGGGGGGGGGGCTATGGGGCTGCAGCCCCTCCCAGAGCTAAACCAGAATTTTTTATTTTATTTAAAATCACTACAACTGTTTGTTCTTAATTTCCCTTTCTTTAAAAAAATAATAAAAACATGACATTGCTTTCTGGCTTGACAGCCTCGAAACTTCTCCTATTCATTCCACTTGTAGTGTTGACACGGTCAAAAACATTTTTTGGCTAGTTATTTTATTGTATTTTTTATTAAATTATCGAAAGTATTATTGTGTTCTTTATGATTCTTATTGTCAGGCGAGTCAAGTCCGTAAAATTAAAGTGGTTTGGTTTGCATAAGCCATGAGGTTTGACATTCATCACAACGATACAAAATTTTTATGACCTCAGCCCCTCCCAGACCCAAATCCTGGATTCGCCACTGATATAACATAAATGTGTGCTTCACCATGCTAGCCATTTAAAAATGGAAATATAATTTCTATGCCTAAATCTGGCAAACTTTTTTGCCTTTTTATTATTTCTTTCCTTTTGCTTCCAAATGACAAACTTCATCTCTTGAAAAACAAATAAATATTATGAAGTATTCCTTCCTTCAAGTATTCCACAGCAAAGAAACCTAAATGTTCTATTTTAGTTTAGTTAGATAAACATTCTATTTTAAGGCTAACCAAGGACTGTTTTGGGACAGCACCACCATTCTTTTGGTGGAAGAATTTAGAAGAAAAAGAAACTAAAAGTGTTTCATCATACAAGAGTTGTTTTTGGAGTTAAGAGCAGTCCTTTTCTACTTGCTTCAGTTATAGAATATCATATTGAAGCTGGCAAAGGTTTTGACTGTGAATTTAAGAAGATACTAAAACAAAGCTTCTATGTGGATAATGTTGTAGCTAGTTTGCACAGTTACGAGGATCTAAACAACTTTATTTCCAAATCTACTCAATTGATGTTGCAAGGTGGTTCTGAACTCAGAGACTGGGAAAGCATGGGATGCAAAACTGAACACGGTTGGGAAACTCCTGTTTTAGGGATGAAATGGAATTGCCAATTGGATTCTCTCAGGGTTAATATGAGCTGGATGAATGAATTAAGCCTTGAGAAGATAACGAAGAGAATTTTGTTGTCAGCAGCTCAAAAAGTTTTTGATCCAATTGGATACACCACCCCAGTTATGCTTTGCTCGTTAATGTTGCAAGAGGCATGGAGAATGTCCATAGGATGGGATACCGAAATTACGGGAAATCTTAGAAAGGAATTTTTACAGTGGTTTCAAGATCTAAAGATTATAGCAGAAATTCATGTTTCCAGATAGATAAATGTTACAATAGAAAATTTGAAGCACTGCACAATTCATACTTTTTGCGACGCAAGTAAAGAGGCTTATGCTGCTTTGGTATTTTTGAGACTAGAAGAAGATTCTGTTAAACTGTCCCTTCTTGCTGCTAAATCCAGAATAGTTCCCTTATGACGTGGTACAATGCCACATATGGAACTGTTAACCGCCTTGGTAGGAGCAAGGCTAAAAAATTCAGTTATTGAAGCATTGAATTGGAAAGAAGTAAAATGCTACCACTGGAGCAATTCCACTACTGTACTGGCATGGATATCTAGAGAGGAAAATTGGTCAGTATTTGTCCAAAATAAAGTACAGGAGATAAGAAAACTGACTTCTCCTTTAGCATGGAATCATGTAGTTGGCAAACTAAATCCCGCAGACTTGCCATCTAGAGGCTGTACAGCATCACAACTTATGTCACTTAGATGATGGAAGGGACCAAAATGGTTAACATTAGGGATGAAGGGACTAATGGTTAACAAAGGGACAAATGGTATTTCCATGCTGACCAAAATGGTTAACAGAACCTCCCGTCGGGAGGTTCTGTTAACCATTTTGGTCAGCATGGAAATATCTTAAATGAAGATGAGATCAGGGTTCATACTGTATGTATGATAGTAAAATTCAGGAGTTTCTAAGGATTTTTTCAGGAGTATAGTACAGAAAATTCAGGAGATAACGTGAAAAAAAACAATTGTAGGGGAGAAGGGGGTAGTGTGGACAATTTTTATAAAATTGGGAGAAAAGTTTACTAAATATCAATTCTCCCATCTTTCCTGATTGCGGCGACTCGGAACATGCGCGGTAGACTGTTTCGGCACTAAGTAAGGTCAGCAGTAAGAATTCCGGATTCCAGCGACTTTCTATCAATAAGGAAAAACGGAAACGTTATATTTTTATGTTTTATCATATCTTCTGCTCTTCGATTGTAATTTTTCAGGAGACAAAAAGAAATATCAGGATAAAAAACACAATTTTCAGGAGTTTTCAGGGCCCTTAGAAACAAAAAGCAAAATTCAGGAGTTTTTCAGGAATTTCAGGAGGAGTACGAACCCTGTGAGATAGAAAAGGAAAAGTTAAAATCTATGAAATCATTGGCTAACGCTGAAAATATTATGCAGTGCAATAGAATCTATTCGTTCTTCTCCAAATACCAATAAATAGTATGTTTAGTAGGTTGGATGTTACAATTTAATCATAATTGTCTCTGCACAAAAGAATTAAAGAACGCGAGGACAACTATCTCCTCAGAATTTCATAAAGAGGAGTTGAAATTAGTTTTGATGATGCAACAGGAATCTTTCGAAGTAGAAGACGACAAAAAATTAAAGGGTTTGACTGTTTTTATAGATGAGGATAAAATCTTGTGTGTAAAGACTCAAATCGTTAATAGAAGAGACAAAGAAGACTTCCGAAAGACAATGCTTCTACCCTCAAATCACAAAGTCGTACTGAAACTCATAGAACATTATAATAAGAAGAATTTACATTGTGGTCTTCAAATTTTGCAAAAAATCTTAAGGGAAAAATTTTGAATGGGAGAAAAACAATACGCAAGGTTGTATCAAAGTGTGTAATTTGCAAACAATTCTCTTCAAAGAGGACAGAAGTTGATTCCGGTCCATTACCTGAAAATCATGTTCGAGATGCTGTTTTCCAAATCACAGGAGTAGCTGCAGCTGGACCGTTATTCCTTAGAGGCAATCAGAAAGCTTGGGTGCTACTCTTCACCTGCACTGTTTACTGAGCTGTGCATCTAGAACTTATCACCAGTTTATCTACGGAAGCATTTTTGATGGGTTTTCGTAGGTTTGTCGCAAGATGCGGAAGATGCTCAACTATTTATTGCGACAACGGTACCAATTTCGGTGGTGCTGCCAATCTACTCCATGGCTTGGATTGGAATAAAATTATAAGACATGGTGCTGTCAAAGCCATCGATTGGAAATTTAACCCGCCAACATCTGCATGGTGGGGAGGTTGGTGGGAGAGACTAATTCCAATAATGAAGGACCTCTTAAAGAGAGTCTTAGGTCAAGCACAGCAACTTTATAAAGAAATGTTGACAATTCTGTGTGATTGTGAAGCGTTGACAAATTCCCGACCCCTTACTTGCATGTCTGAAAGCTAACAGCTATTGCCAATATCTCCGTCATTCCTACAAGATATCAAAGAATGGAGTACACCGGACATAGACCATATAAAAGTCTAAATCGAAGAATAAAATACTGGCAAAATTTACAAAAAAACTTGCAGAATAGATTTAGAAACAAATATCTGGGACTTCTCATACAAAGAACAAAATGTAGAGATACGCGTAAACTTGTGGTTGGAGATATTGTGTTAGATGGCACAGATAACTGCAAAAGAATCAACTGGCCACAGGGACGAGTAACAGATATTATTCCTGGGAAGGACGAGATTGTTCAACTTGTTAAAATACAAACGTTGCATTCTAAATTGCTCCGTCCAATTCAACGCGTGTATCCTTTAGAGACTTCATCTGCTAGTGACTTTCTACCACCAATGGGGAAAGTAAATCATACTGTGAATGTATAGATTCAGATGACAAGGAGACTTTTTCAGAATGTAAAAAGAAAGTTTTGAGATCAGGTAGAGAGATAAAAGTTCCCAAGATTTGTAAAAATTATTATTTACTTTTCTAATACGTCTTTTTATATTATGTATTGTTTAGCTTTATACCATTTATTATGGGAGATTGTATTTTTGGTCTGAATTTATATTTATTGTTATGCATGTTGAATATGATACACAATCAACAGGTGGGAGGATGTTGCATTCACACAATTGACAGCACTGGTAAAGTATGCATCGTTGTACTTATATTTTTGTTTTAAGAGTTGTGAACCTGCATTTTCTACTCAAGTTTTAGTTCCGATGTAAAATTCATGAATAATGTGTTTGTAAAATAAATGTCTATTTTCAGTTTTGTAAAATAGTTATTTTTTTTATTGCAACTACTTATGTTGAGTCAGGGACTCAGAAGTATGTTTATTTAACTCTTGTGAATTAACATCTTGAACAGTTTTACTTTTTTAGAAAGGTGAAAGATTAATTAAATTTAGCAGAGATTTCAGTGAAATCTTGGTTTGCTACAACAGAATGGATTTCACAATTTTGCCTAGAAGTCAGAAAACGAAGACAGCATTTGAAACACTACCCCTCTATAGAAACTTCCACATCACATCAGTGGCAGGAGTTTGGGTGACTCTCACCAGATTGCAAACAAAATAAAAAAGAATCTTTTAAGAAAATTAAAAGTCAAAAGGCACAACATAAAAAAAAAAAAGATTTAAGGCTGGTAAAGATTAAAATTTTGCTGTAAAAGTGCTACTAATTTCGAACATAAGAAATTAACTTAAAATTTAAAACAAAAATATGGTTCATTCAAATTTAATAATTGAAATTTTAAACCAAGTTACAAGTTAAGAATTTAAAATTACAGTTGATAATCAGTACTTAGGTAGGAAACGCAAGAAAAAAATAGGCAAATTAAAAAGAAAAAAAACATTAAAGAATACCTCTGCTGTAAAGCTTCAAGGATTCCTAGTTGCTCCACAGGTACTTTTAAATTATTTGCGGTTGAAGCGGTACTATTTGAATTTGAAACAGCAGGCAATTTAGGTTTGCTACTACCATCACTTTCATTTTTGCTAGCTGGAGATTCAGTAACATGAATCACAGCAGGAGATTTTACAACAGGTATAGGAGAATGGTTTGTCTCATCATGATCATTATCTATCACTTCATGTATTACAGGCCCCAATGGACTAACAATCTGCTCTGGAACCTGTGAAAAAATATTTTCAGAAAATTAAGATGCATTTTATTTTAATGCAAAAGAAAGAAACCAAAATTATGTATTGTTAGAACGGTCAAATGAATGCACTTAAAAGAAGAAATTATTCAGAAAAAATTATTCAAAATATATGATTCAGAACTAAAAGAATACATCAAAATGTTTCTAAAAATTCATTTTTAGATTCAATTAATTTAAACCAAAATGTATGAATCTGTATTTCCAGAAAAGCAATCCCAAATTCCAATTTTTAAAGTATAAAAGAATAATAATGGTAAAATTATGAAGCACTTTAATTATTAATATCCATGCATTGTCAATAATTTATTTTTATATATATTGCAGAAAAATTTGTTACGAAATTTTAAAAAATGAAAATTAACATAAATCCAAGAAAATTTCAAAGAGATTCTTCAGCATAACAATAAGTAACGTAAAAGTAAAATATATACCTTATAACATATCTTTTATATCTGCCTACATAACTTGAATCTGAAAATTAATTTTCTCCCTACAATAAGCAAGTTCTTGAAACCAAAGACAAAAAAAAAAAAAAAAAATACTATTACAGATGATTGCTCAGAGGAATGCATATCTATTTTACCACATAAAACTGTTCAATTACAGAAACACACAAATTAGAGCTCTGTGCTGCTTAAAGCTCATAGAATTAGATAACAAGCCACAGAACGAACCTTCTAAATCAAGATATAGTTGGTGATCGAAGTGCAGCCAACCTACTGTCCGATTCTGGCTGGAGTATTTATTCGTCAAGAAAGACAAATTAATACTCAAGTGAGAATCAACTGCAAACATGCAATACTATTTGGGGTCATAACTCAGTTTAAGAAGTCCTGGCTTAGAATACAACCTTGAAGCTGGATAGCTTTGAGGAATACAACCTCTTAAAGAATATCAATAATTGTATTCTCATTAAAAATTATAGTGCATCTATAGATAAATGCAATGGAATAAATTAATCATTTAATTCATCATTTTAATTTCAAGAATTCCTGTTACAACAACAAAAGGTGGAACTATACTTTTCAACATTATATAATTTGAGGAATACAATGAATACAACCAATTGTGATGATTTCAACAATTCCTGTTCCTACATTAAAGCTTGAAGTCTGCTTTTCAGCATTAAAAAGAAAGAAATATATTCAGATGCCTACTATGAATCAGAATAAGTTATATGCAATTCCAATGACTCCAATGGATAAAAGTGGTGCAAATATGCATCACAGCACAGTGAAGATTTAAAAGTTGAAACTACCCAACGATTACACTGTATGAGCTGCCACTGCTCACAATAATAGACTCAACAAGTATCAGACTCGCATACATAACAGATCTTTGACTCAGACCTTGTAGCTATAATTCCTTCAATGAGAAACCGAGATTCTCCAATGACGGTACAAAAGACATTTTTAAAAAATTCAAATATAATTAAGAAACTTACAATTATACAATCAGAATTCTTATTTCGTAAAACATCAATGGTTCTGGAAACTTGAGATGAAGATGTTTTAGGGCTGCCATGAATCATTCTTGTAATTTTTCTCTGCACACCAACACCCATATTCTGGTTTCCACTTCTCTGTACAATGGACACCAAGAATTGAATTACCTATAAAAAACAAATGTTTTATTATTTTGCTTCAATCAAGCTGATAAAATTATTATTTTTCATTTGGATTACGAAATGATTTTAAAACACATGTTAAACTTTGACTTTTCAAACGAATGAAACCGTATAATTCTTTATGATAAGGAACAAAAAGAATAACGAAAAGAAAAAAAAAGTTGTGAAGAACACAAAAGAAGAGTAATCTGTAGAAATCCCAATTTTGCATATATTTAATTACAATAAACAAAAAGTATCAAAGTATATTAAACCTACTTTCAATTTAGATACTAAATGTATAAGTTTGGAATATACAGGGTGTGCCAAAAACAAGTGTGTACAGAACTAAAAAGCTTTGGGGAGGGTGAAAATCATTACATTAAAAATAAGGGTGAGGAAGGTTAGCATTATTGAACTAATATTTCTTTCATTAATTTTACTTTCTTTTTGATTAATCTAACTGGGCCAGTCATATCTTTATCAAAGGTTTTTTTTTTTTTGCACTACCTGCAAATATTTTCTATTTTTATGGATTTTGGCATTAATTATGGATATGAAAATTTATGAAGATATTTCTGATTAATATCTGTATGCTAAAAAAGAAGAAGAAAAAACTAATGCATCAAGATATAGGCAGCCCTTGAGCACTTATGATATTCACAAAATTTCAAATGGTCGGCTTTATTTGAATCTGTCCAGCAACATTTTTTGTTTCAGGTGACAATTTACACCACAGAAAACACTGTCCTGGTGTAAAAACATAACCCTTAATCAGAGAGATAAATTAGAAAAGGATATGTATTTAAGAGCAGTATTTAAGCAACATGCAATTTCATTAGTATATATTAAAGAACAGGAAAAGTATAAAGCTGGCATTTATTTTATTCATATTGTATCTTAAATTCGTACTCAATGACAGATACCTTTCAATTTCTGTTTTGCTTTATTATGAGTATACTGCTGCTAAAAAGTATGAATTGATATAAAAGATTATGAAGGATTTCTATAATATTAAAATGTATTCTAATAAACTGCATAAATTAATCATATATATGTATATATATAGAGAGAGAGAAATTTTTTTCTTTAAAATTTAGTATTTATTTTTATAATCAATTTTAAGAAACACTACTGCACAAGGGTCTTCATAGGCCAGCAAATTTGTAGCAAGCACTTTTAAGGAAGTCATAACATGCTACATAACATTCAAAATGAATCAGTAAAACATATGTTATAGCTACAACACCTACTTATATGAGTATCACAGCTCTCAAAATAGCAGCTTGAATACATACAAGAAAACATTCTAAAAATATCCCATGACATGATAAAAAAAAAAACCCTGACATATATTCATTTTTTTACAGCTAAATATAACAGAAAAATCCTCATTTCTAACAAAGCATGCTATTTCAAATTAAGAGCTGCTTATATTTGATTTTGACTCACCCTGTGCTTCCAAAATTTCTATTACCATATATTTCCAAACATTAGCTGATCCCCCTACTTTAGGTTTGGAAATTTGGCCAAAATTCAAATATAAGTCGAAGTGGGAAAAAAAATCCAATAATGTTCACACATTTTGCCATGAAAGCTCGACCAACAACGCCAGCCAATAGCCAGGCGCCAACGACGATAGTTTTAACTCTGGTAACCCTATATGAAGAAATCAAATTTCCCCCTGTCATTTGGCATCATTCTGTGCTTGTTAAGCAGATGTATGATAGTGTAGTATTCTGTATCATTTTATTTTTTATCTGAAAGACGAACGGACAGAGGAATTCGTATACGGCTAGTTTTAAGCTGCAAGTGATCATTTTTGCCGAAAATTCTAACAATAGTATGGCTGCTCGGCATTTCAACGGGAATGAAAAGCAAGTTTGAGAGTGGCAAAATAAACGTTTAGAATTAGTGGACATGCCAAAATTTAAAAAGGCATCACGTGGTCGTCCACCTATGTTTCCTGCCATGGAGGAGAAACTCACCACATGGATTTCTTTTTGTATAATTTTTCTAAGATTTCATTAAAGCATTTTATGTGCCAATTATTATGTATTCCATCATTATTTTTGGGTGCCATTTAGTTTTGGAACTTTACACCACACCTGAGTAATGGAAAAGTACCTACTTTTTTGCTAGATAAGCATATTTGTATATAAGCTGACCTCCCTACTTTAGCTTTGGAAATTTGGCCAAATATTCTAGGCTTATACATGGAAATATACGGTATTTAAAATGCTAACCCTTTATAAAAACGGTATAAAAAAATAACGATAATTTTCTTTTCACCCCCAGTTTACCCAAAAGCTATGAGAATTCTAGACCAAATTATCAGATATTCCAAACGATGCCAACTATACAATCCATGCTATGCCAATGCCAAGAGACTGTTCTGGACTAGATCTAAAAAATAAAAGTAGCATCATGATATAAGTATATAGTATAAAAAGAGAATATCTTAAGTGTTCCTGAAATAAAAATTACATGAAGTCGCATAATCCAGACACATTAAATAAAAGTTTCAATTTTTTAAAAATGCTAAAAAAATTGATTTAAATAAAGGTCCTTATGTATAAGCAGGTTAAAAAAGCAGAAAATTAGTTTTTTAAAAATAGGAATTACACCAAAATATCAAGATACACTAGGTAAATATTTACTTGTAAAATATAAAGCTTAACTGACTTTGAATTATTTAAGAAAACTAGATACCACATATTATAACTTTTACATTATTTTATATAATTCTACTCATGGATTGAGCTAACAGCAAACCAGTATCTTAATTTCTAGATGTAATCAGAAATTTTTATGCATTATTCAATTATATATGCTTTTAAATCTCTTATAAGCTTTGAATTTTCATTTTAGAAGCACATTTAAGACAATTTCCCACTTTACATTAAAATTCAGAGCTCTCTCCTACACTAATAAGGAGAATATATAAACTATTTTGCTCTGAAT
The DNA here is from genome assembly GCA_013235015.1 of Araneus ventricosus. Lineage (NCBI taxonomy): Eukaryota > Metazoa > Arthropoda > Arachnida > Araneae > Araneidae > Araneus > Araneus ventricosus. The sequence goes on along the minus strand of BGPR01002750.1, from coordinate 3,524 downwards.
ATACAGTTTTCCAATATCATGTCATAGGATCATAAGCATTTAAATCTTGTGATTATAAATTGGTAAATAAGTTAAAACATAAAAGAAAATAATCCAAAATACTATAAATTAAAAATACACTTTTGCATTGCAAGAAACTTACTTTCTGAATAATTTGTTCTTGAGCTTTATGTTTCTGCCTCATAGCAGTTAATTCTCTCCAGAGGAGTTCATTTTCTTGTTTCATTTTTAAAAGCATGCTGTCCATATTTTCTTGTTTCTCACGAATGGAAGTTAAATCGATTAGAATATCCTTGGCATTAGTCTTTGAAGGAGGATCAGGTACTTTTGGATTTGAAATCTGAAAATAAAAATATTTTCAGAATGAAAACAAATTCCAGAAATTTATTAAAAATAATACTTTAAATTGCAAAATTGACCTATACTTATAAAAGAAAGCATTTGTGTGTGTGTGCATGCACGATGTCCAAACAAATCTATCACACTTATAGTCATGAAATTTGGTATACAGGTAGTCATAATGGTGACTCAATACACCCCAAAGTTCAAATTTTAAAATTTAATCTAGAAATTTTTTAAAAAACATTTTAATACATGCTTAACCATCTCAAAATGGACATGAAATAACTGCATGGTGCAATGGTACAAATATGCTTCATTATGCTTGAAATGGTTAAATGTCTAATGATTACTTTATAACCCTATGCATACAACTGTCAATGTCTTTTAATTTGCAAGAAAAGATCATTTTTCATACCTTTCTTTTAATAAGTTCCAGAAGTTCACTTCTCTCCTTTATAAAAAATCCATGCTGAAACTCCATTTCATTATTTTCATTTCGCAATCCAGTTTTTTCATAATTCATAACTTTTTTAAAGCCATCTATACAAAAAGTAAAACTGATGTTAAAGTTACTTCGCAAAATTTAGTGAAAACAAAATCTGGATACAATTCGATATTCATAAAAAATAATTTATTAATATGCAATTACATATTAGCTTTAAAAATTTTTAAAAAAATACACAAGAAAAATTTTACTGGTTTTATAAAAGCAAAATAAAAACTCATTTAAATAAAATAACCCGCATATGCATTGCCTGCAAATTATTCTTTCCCTAAGAAATACTCAGTTATCCCTTTTACCGGAGATATTTTTATCCTTTAATTTAATTTTTTTTAGTTTTTTGGTAGTCTTGGATCATACTGGTACTGTAAAAAATAATTAAAAAAATTTAGCATGCTCCTCAAATGCAGGAGTGCACCCGTACAATCGTGCGGGTTAGGCTTTTTCTGTGTCAACATGAACCAGTTCAATTGTGCAGGTTAGGCATTATCATATAAGATTCACTTAATTTATTTTTTCAAAGAAACAAATATCCTTCTAGACATCCTTATAATGTGATATAAACTTTTAATAAAAGAGAAGGGATATATATATTTATTTATCTTCAAACTCAAAACAAAAGTTACTTGAATAATTACTATAAAAGTTATTCTAATTGGGTTTAATTCAAATTACCTGTAACTAGTATAATAAAATTAATACTTGTACAAATAAAATAATTTATCTATTTCATAGCACAGAAAAATAAAAATATATAAAAGAATTAATTTTTCAAAAATATACAAGTATATTAAAAAAAAATGCTGTACCTGAATTTATATACACTGAAACTTCTGAAATAAGGGATACTCCTGTATTTTTAGAAGGCAAATGAAACTTCGCGGATCATGCAATATCTGGTTGTTTGCTTTCCATTCTTTCTTGCACAACAGAAATTGCAGCACCTTCATGCTGCAATTTCCCTCTTCCTAGGTCCCCTTCAATCCCTGCTTCTTTAGAAAATCTTCCTGTATTAACTCTGACAATTTCTATTGTGTACACATTCTTTTCCTATAGTGATTGTATTCAAGGACCACGCATCATTTCACATGATCATTAGGACTGGCGGTATTTCCAGATGTACATATGTGATCGTTGACATAGCTTCAGTTTTGCCAGCTATTGTACGTAGTTTCTTTGTCGGAACAGAATAATTATAAACACATGTATTGACACCAAATTCTTCTTATTTTCCCAATAGTAAACTAAGGAGGAAGATAGGATTTCAATGATAGAGTGAAATCCTAATGTAGAACTTTCTGTGAGTAGTCTGCTTTGTTTCGAAGCTTTCAGAGATCCTTCAAAATACTTTGAAAGAATTTGTCACATTTGAGTGCCGATATGGTAAAAACAACAATGCGATTTGCAGAAATTTCTCGAGGAATACTGAAGACCGTTGGAGGCAGTGGGACATATTTCGTGAAACTCTCTTGTAAAAAAGCTAAAGCCCCCAAAAATTATTATTATGTAAAGTATTTTATTTTTAGGTGATAGGAAATGAACCATGTATTTAAGTTAATTTTTTTTCTTAATATAATACCATTTCAAGTCTTAAGGCCATTACTTAGTGATACAGTCAAAAGAAAACATCAAGGTGTGCATCGGATCACGCAAGAAGACACTACAGAAAGGAAGTCGATTTTCGAACAGTGAGCTCAAATAAAGCCGAACCCGCATGATCATGCAGGTAAACAAATATTACACCTAAAGAGCAATTATATTAACTAACATATTTTCCTATTTTTCACTCATTTCAATATTAAATTAACAATTGGTATCCAAGCATTTAAATATGTATTGATAATTAGCTAATTGCGACAGATAAATAATTCAAATGTGTTAATTTTTTGCAAACAGATTTACAGCGATTATAATCGAAATATGGGCAGTCTCTGCTGTCTTTTGACAAAACTAGATACTATCGATATTCTGGAAACTAGAACAGTCATTCTTTTCTGGCATTTATTAAATACAACTCTCCAGGAAGTAGATATGCTAGCTAATGTTTAACTCGCACAATCTTACGGGTTCGGTCTTAAAGTGTCATGACAAAAATCTAATGCTAATACAACAAAAATAGGGAGAGGGAAACTTACACATATTTAGCTGACGAATGAAACTGGCCATGTTGTTATGTTTGAAGTATTGTGGCAAAAGTTCTTTGGCAAACTTTGCTTGATCTTTAATTATGAAACTGTATCCATTCTAAAAAAAAACCACAGAAAAGAATAATTAAATCAATAAATATATATCATATCTCTCTGACACAATTTCCTTTAATTCTTTAAGATTGTAAATATGTAATTCTAAAAAAAGAATGTGAAAAATACTTTATGAACAAATTAACTCTCTTAATTTTACTTTGAACTACTCTTAATTTTAACAGGGCCCTATTACAAATCATGTATACAGATTAAACATACAAAAGATAAATTTATATAAAATTAGCTGACAACCTGGCATTCCTTGGGATGCAAAATTTTTTCATATGCGCCCTCCATTTCTTTCTCTACTTGTCATTAACAATACCCAACAAACATAAATCTCCATTGATTCCTTTCTTTTTGAATTAATACTTTCAAATCTTGCCTCTTTATTATCTCATAACAGTATGGTTTGAATGAAAATGCAAGAAGTTTGG